>VMDO01011428.1:0-66870 GCA_007922755.1 Pedetes capensis | reverse complement strand
AAAGATATAGAATTCTTGATCTTAAGACTAGTTTTCTTTTATATTTCCTGTTGGAAATGAGGAGGAGTGGTGTAGTTACTCTCCATTGCTTTTTCTCCAGGAAGAATTATTTCCATAAATAATCCTGGATTTAGTTCTTCCAACCCTCATTCTTCTTTATGGAGGTAAAGCAAGGTAATTGTTTAATGTATGAGAATTGGTTGGAACTTGTGTTTCATTTCCCAAGACTCAAGCATCTTGCTTTTTTTTTTTTTTTTTTTTTTTTAGTCCCTAAAGACCAATAGGTTAGCAATTCTAGGAAAACATGTATCTTCAGCAGAATCAACTTTTCCTTGGGTTGGCTTTCTCAGGTCCAAAAAAGAAGAAAAAGAAAAAGCCACAAATTGTGACAAATGGCTGGCTGAGGGTCCCTTGACTGTATTTGTGTGTAAATCACAAATAGGGAAGGAACAGCTCCGTTGGTGTTGGGCCCTCTGAACTCCTGAGTGCCAGAGGTTTATGGGCATGGATTTCAAATCCAAAGCAAACACAGGTCAGAGCAAACTTGCTCTGGGTTTTCAAAGCCAGTGGCTTATGGTTCTGGGATCTGAGAGCTCCAATCTTTCAAAACTAGAGGCTTATTGATGCTCAGGACAGAGACACATTGCTCTGGGCCTTCAATACTAGTAGCCCAGCAACTAGCAGCTAATGTTAGGGACCCTCACCTATTAACCTTTGGTGGCTCTCAGGAATTTTTCCAGGGATTAGAGTTGGCAACCCTCAGGGGCCTGGCTCTTCACAGCCTCTTTCTTTCCACAGTTTCAGCTCTCGACAGGTTTCTGCTCCTGGCCATTTTCTGAACTTCTTTAGTCATCTCACTGCTGCTGCCATCACTGCTGCTGGGGCTGTAAGCCTCAGGGGTTGTATGATCTCTTTGCAACCTAGTCACCCCACTCTACCCCTGGTAAAGACCACAAGGAGGCCAAGAAAACACTACTCAGGAGTGATTTTATCAAGGCAATGCTACAACACTTGGAGAATTGCCAAGTGGGAAGCCTTCCAGATTGACCCAAAGAGACTGAGAAATAGGCCGCTTATTTAGCTACATAAACAGTGAGGCATGCTTGTTCATAGCTTCAAATTCTACCAGCAACAACCTTGCATGTCCACAGCTTCTAGTTCCACAAATCACAAGTCTCAAAATTGTACAATTACAAGCTTTGAATGTATGCCAATCATAACCTCCAATATGGAGTAATCATGAGCTTTGTGCTGAGTCACCAGGGGCTGTGTCCCATCCTGGCTTGAGTGATGTAAGATAGGTAGGGTAACTGAGATGACACTGAGGTTGTCATGACTGGAATAAGGCCTCCTAAAGGAGAAATCATGGCCTCAGCAGCAGTCATCGTTGCTGTACTTTTTGCAAGTGGAGTGGAGTTTCCTCAGAGCATCTGTGAAGTGTTTAATGCAGCTGGGCACAAAGGAAGGGTCTGTCTATCAAATGACTGAGAGACTCAGCCCTGACAGTTTCAATCATTTAAAAGGAAAAACTATCAATGGGTCCTTACAATAAAGATCTATTATGGAATTAACACACATATTCTCTCTCTCTCTCCCTCTCTCTCTCTCTCTCTCTCTCTCTCTCTCTCTCTCTCTCTTCCGCTCCCCTCAGGGGATAAACCCAGGGCCTCATGCATGCTAGCCAAGTCAAGTGCTTCAACACTAAGCTGCACTGTCAGCCCCTTTTTAATTTTTTTTTTTTTTTGAAACAAGATCTTACTAAATTACACAGACTATCTCTGGCCTTGAACTTGCATTCCTACTACCAGGTTCTAGAATTACAGGTATGTTCCATGATACCTGGGTAACATTCCCAATAGTACCTAACAGTATAATCCTTCAAAGAAAATTGGATCCCTCCGATCTATCAGAAAATCAAGACACAAAAAATGGAAAATTCTAACTTGAAGACTATAAAAATGTTCATTGTATTTTGTCTTAAATGCAGTGAAATTTTGTTAATTTTCCTGAGTAATATAAAGTTATAACATTTCTAATGTTAAAAAAAGTAGTTGAGTTCTATGTCAAAACATATGATGAATATGTTAATGTTACTTACTCTAATCAATATTTTAATTAATAGCTTTTTGTCTATTATTTTCCCTATACTACACTTAATTCAAAATATCTGTCTAGGCAGTTTGCTTGTGCCTGAATTCTGAGTGTCAGTGGGAATGTGAAGCCACTAGATGATGCTGGATAGCAAGATATCTTGGTTTGTTACTCTTCAGTTTCTCATTTTAATCCATAGGAGGAACTCAAATCTCCATATCAAACCTAATGCCAAATTTCAGTGAACGGAAACTCTATAGAATTTAGACATTTGTTTTTTCCCAGCTTCAAGTGAAATAATTCTAGCTCTCTATTAAATGTGAGAATATAAAAGCTAGTTTATATCATCTAAGAATAAAATGCAGCTATTATATCTGAAAATGAGAACAAAAGATGTCTGGCAGATCACTAACTTTTATTCTCCTGTCAGTGCTGTAGACAAAAACAAACTTATCTAGATTTCTTCATCTACTACTCAACATTCACCATCTCAATCCCATATGACTAGCTCTTGTAAATGGAATGTAAGACAGAGTGATATTTATTTTTTTCTTGCCCCATTTAGAAAGAAGCAATGCCTTGTTTAAACTAATTTTTTCTTTTTTTTTCTTTTTTTTCTTTTTTAAAGGCAGTAGTAGATAATTGAGAGAATGGAGATTGGTGGAGCCACAGGTGGAAAGATTCAAGGCCCCTGTATAATCACGAATAAAAGCTTTCTGAATATCTGGTTAAATATTATGAATCATTCTATAAGGGAGAAGTTAAATAATGAAATAAAATGCCAATAAATTTTGGGACTTTATTTGTTAAAGCAACTAGTGTTACTCAAGTGATTGAACATTTGTAAAAAAATATTATGCAATATGTATATTTTCTATAAATTATTTTTAATTTGAATTATGTTTCAAGAGATTATTCAGGATTAAATAATAATGATTAGTGTATATATATTTTTTATAAGAACTGAACAAATAATGATATGGCTGTTTTCAAATTTTCCATGCAAAGTGCTTAGTAAAGTCAGCAGGGTGAAAGAAAACAAGCCTATGAAATCTTGGATTCAAATTGTTATTTCTTGAAACTAACAGTTCGAATCCAAACTGTTTTGGATTGTAGGCAGCACTCCATTTTGCAGTATTAAATCCTGCCAGAAGGGGGTGCAGGATAACACACCAGATACTTGCCTTTGTTAAGGCTATGTTCAAAGAAGCAACATGGCTTCTCAATACCTCAGCCTATTACTCAAGTTATGTTGACAGGGCGTGATTTTCTCCCACAGAATATGTGCTCCCTTTGTAGGAGGATCTATTTTCTCTCCCAGTCTCTGAACCAGAAAATATTTTCCATTTCTTTGTGTTATGTATTCAGCTCCCCTCCCATGTCCAATCCCAAACATTTTTGCCCTCTATACTTCAAGAGGAAAGTATAAATTTACAAGTTGAACAAAAGCGATATTAAGATCATTCAATATCATGAGAATTCTAATATGTACCTGAATAATTTTAATCCGACACAAGCATGCTACCCTTACCAATCCATTCAAAAACATAGACCAATAATTCAAATCCAATTCTTTCAGGATCCAAGGGTGCATTTCATTTTGCAGCCCTATTCAACTCCATGAAGTGCTGCAGGGCAATGCCAAACATACATGAAACAATACTTGATTTCTTCAATAATGGTGGTAGTCAGGCTCTCATTGCTTTGAAAAATCTGAGTAATATAGTTGAAACGAGGAATTATTTTTTCGGGTTTACAGTTATTTATTTGGTTTTTGACCAGGATCACATGGTCTGCGGCTACTGGTTTTTTTTGAGGCAAAGTGTCATGGAAGAAGGGCAGTGGGTGCTAATCTGTTAATCTTATAGCTGCTTGGAGTGGACTCTGTGTGTGTGTGTGTGTGTGTGTGCATGTGTGTGTGTGTATGTGTGTATGTGCGTGTGTTTGTGCACACACGTGCATGTGCATGCACATTGTGTGAAAAATATAGGTAATAACCTATGCACAAAATTTTGAAAATAGAAAAGAAAGATAAAATGTATTATATATTTTGTAAATTATCCACTATGAGGGGAACTGAAACTAACAGTATGGAAAGCAATTATCAGAAGAAGATACACATATTCATGATATGTCTAAATATTTTGACTTGCATGTATTTCTGGGAGTTCTGTTAATGAAAAATTTACAATAAAAGTTTTTTACAGATGATGTTCAATACAATGTTATGCAAGTTATTAGAAAATGTAAAGATTTTCAATTAGACATCAGTGATTATTGAAATATACAAATATTGAAAGTTAAGGACATATTCATTTTAGAAGCTATGTTAATGGATACACCCATCACCTACCACTTTGATATCCATTTCCCCAGATATTTGAAGTGAAGAAAGGACATGTTTAGTATGTCTTTGTGTATGAAACCACCTGGGAATACTGGGACCTGTAGGCTGGGAGAAGGACCTGGCAGCCCACTCCAGTTACAATCAGCCATAGAAAACCCTATCAATCCCTTTGAACTACTGACAATTTTGCTGGGCATTGCACAGTGTTTGGTAATATATACTTCTCCTGTACCGAGGGTGGCGATAGTTCGCACTCCACTTGGTGGCATCTCACAACAAGAACAATTGATTACAGAGCGATGTGCTGCATTCTTCTTCGTAGAATGTATTGGTCTAGAAGCTCAGCAGGAACAGATCACCATGTGTAACATAGGTACATTCCAAAATACAGGTAGCATGGCTTCAACTTCCCAGCAACTTTGAAGCCCCCACAGTACAGGCTGACAGACAGGTGGGGTAGGTCATATAGGAATGCATACATTTTCTCCCACTGAAATTTTGCTTAGTGTGCATGTTCAATTCACTCTCCAGTCCTTGAAGAAAAACCTTCCCATGACTCTGCAATTTATAATTTGCCCTCTCTACACATGCCCACTTCCAACTCTTACTTATGATTTTGCCACCTGGGCAGGATGAAAGAACCCAATCCTCTGGAAATCTTGGATTCAAATCATTAGGTCTAAGAATTCAAATTTGAATCCAAATTGGTTTGGATTCCAGGCTGCATTCCATTTTGCAGCATTAAATCCTGCCAGAAGAGGGCTCTGGATAATACACTAGATACTTGCCTTTTTCAAGGCTATATTCAAAGAGGTAACATGGCTTCTCAATACCTTAGCCTGTTACTCAAGTTATGTTGACAGGGAGTGATTTTCTCCCACAGAATATGTGCTCCCTTTGTTGTTGTTATTGTAAGGTGCCAAAGAGTTGTGTCTGACTCATAGTGATCCTCATAGGGTTTTCATGGCTGGTTGTTTCAGAATTTCCTCAGGAATGGGTTGCCATGTCCTTCTCCCACTTTTATTGTCCTGGGACTCGAACCCAGGACCTCAGAGACTGCAGAGTGGTGCTCTACCAACTGAGCTAAATCCCAGCCCCACTCACTTTGTAGGAGGCTCTATTACCTCTCCCAGTGCCTGAACTGGAAAATACCTTCCATCTCTTCAGGTTATGTATTCAGCTCTCATCCTATGTCCAATCCCAAACACTTTTGCCATGGATCGACTCCAAGAGACAAGTATAAGTTTACAAGTTGAACAAAAGTGGTATTAAGATCATTCAATATCATGAGAAGAATTGTAAAATTTGCTTGAATATTTCTGATCCAATACAAGCATATTTCCTTTACCCATCGGATTCTCAACCTAGAAACTGCTCAAAAGTTGGAGTTGAGATTGAGATATTAGGTTGATTTCATTATTCAGGTGTTCAAAAGGGCTATACTACATATCCAAATCAGTCCCCCAACACACACACAAAAATCATTACTGGTATGATTTGAGTTTTACCACTGAAAGTGGGCTGCCCAGGCAAGATGCTCTTCATGTTTCTCTCCAGTCCCTCAAGAACTAATTTCTCTCTGCCTCTGCATGTTATATTTTCCCCTCAAGGCAAAAGTCCACTTCCACCTGTTATCCTTGACTGTGCTACCATTGCAAGGTGAAAGAAAACACATCACTGAAAATCTTGGATTCAATTTTATAGTCCATCCATTCAAAAACACAGACCAATAATTCAAATCCAATTCTTTCAGAACCCAAAGCTGCATTTCATTTTGCAGCCATATTCTACTGCATGTAGTGTTGCAGTGAAACACAAAAGGTACGTGGAACAACACATGATCCCTTTAAATGATGGTAGTCAGGCTCTCACTGCTTTGAAAAATATCTGAGTAATACAGTTGAAAGGAGGTTTTTGAGGGTTTACAGTTACTTGTTTTTTTGACAAGAATCACATGATCTGTGGCCCCAAGGTTTTTTTTTTTTTTTTTTTTTTTTTGCAAAGTGCCATGACAGAAGGGCAGTGGGTGCTGATCTGTTAATCTTATAGTAGCTTGGAGTGGAATCTTTGTGTGTGTGTGTGTGTGTGTGTGTGTGTGTGTGTGTGTGTGTGTGAAAGACATAGGCTATGACCTATGCACAAAGTTTCGAAAATGTGAAAGAAAGATAAAATGTACTGTAAGTTTTGTAAATTACCTACTATGAGGGGAACAGACACTAATAGTATGGGAAGCTCTTAAGAAAATGTAAAGATTTTCAATTTGAATTTAATTATTATTGAAATGTACAAAAAACATCAAGATTGTATTCATTTTAGATGTTGTGTTAGTGAATACAGCCACTATCATACCACTTTGCCATCTATATCATCAGATCTGCAAGTTGAAGAAAGGACTTATCTGTTATAACCTTACATGTGAGACCACCTGGGAATACCAGGTTCTGTTTCTTGGGAAGGAACTGGCAACCCACTTTAGTCACAATTAGCCATAGAAAACCCTTTGAATCCCATTGAACCACTGACAATTTTGCAGGGTATGGCTCAGTGTTTAGTATATCCTTCTCTTGTACATATGGTGGCTATGGTTCAGACCCCGCTGGCAGGCACCTCACAATGAGAACAATTGATTCCAGAGTTATCTGTCATGTTCTTGTCCAAATAATGCCTTAATCTGGAAGTTCAGCAATAACATGCCCTCATGTGTGACACTGATATATTCTGAAATACAGGTGGCATGGCTTTCAGAATCATAGCAACTTGGGAAACCCCATAGCACAGGGTGAGAGACATATGGGGTACATTATATAGAAACACATTCATTTACTTCCACTGAAATTGTGCTTTCTGAGCATGTTGGTTTTCATTTGGCTCTCCACTCCCTAGAAAGAAAATTTCCCATAACTCTCCAATTTATATTTTGCCCTCTCAACACATGTCCACTTTCAACTCTCACTTATGATTTTGCTACCTGGGCATGGTGAAAGAAAGGAATCATATGAATATCTTAGATTTGAATTGTTAGGTCTAAGAATTCCAACTAGAATTCTTAGATCTAATAGTTCAAATCCAAATTGTTTTGGATTCCAGGCTGCATTCCATTTTCACCATTAAATCCTGCCAGAAAGGGGTGCTGAGTAATGCACCAGGCCATTGACTTTCTCAAGGTTACATTCAAACAGATAGCGTGTTTCTCAATACCTCAGCATGTTAATCAAAGTCCTGTTGACATGGCTTGATTTTCTTCCACACAATGTGTTTTCCCTTTGTAACTTGCTCTATTTTCTCTCCCAATCCCTGAAAATACCTTCCATCTCTTTGGGTTATGGATTCAGTTTTCCTCTCATGTCAAATCCCAGGTTTTCTTCCCATGAGTGGACTTCAATAGGAAAGTGCAGGTTTACAATATGAACACCAATGGCACTAAGATCATTCAATATCATGAGAAGAATTCAAAAAGTTGCTCAAATAATTCTGATCCTATGCAATCATGCCTCCTTTACCCATCTGGTTCCTAACCTAAAAAGCTGCTAAAGAGTTGCAGATGAGATTTGAGATATTAGGGTGCTTTCATTTTCAGGTATTCAATAGGGGCATATTACAAATCCAGATTAGTATCCCCAACACACACACACACACACACACACACACACACACACACACACATTATTGGTATGTTTGAATGTTACCATTGAAAGTAAGCTTCCTAGGATGATGCTTGCCATGTTTCTCTCCAGTCCTCCAAGAACTAATTTCTGTCTGCCCATGAATCTACCCTCAAGGCAAAATTCAATTTCCATGTGTCATCTTTGAATGTGCTACCATTTCAAGGTGAAATAAAACACTACACTGGTAATCTTGAATGTGACTTTAAGGTCCACACATTCAAATACTTAGCCCAATAATCCAATTCTTTCAGGATCCAAGGTAGTCCTAATCAACTGCATGAGGTGTTGCAGGGAAACACACCAGGTACTTGGAACAATACAGATCTCTTCAATAATGATGATAGTCAGGTTCTCATTTCTTTGAAAAATATTTGAATAATACAATTGAAGGGATGATATATTTAGTTGCGTTTACGATTATTTATTTGATTTTCAGACCCAGATCACTTGGTTTATTTATTTGATTTTCAGACCCAGATCACTTGGTTTGTTGCTCCTGGGTTGGAGTGAGGCAAAGTGTCATGGCAGAAGGGCAGTGGGTGCTGATCTGTTAATCTTATGACTGCTTGGAGTGGAGTCTGTGTGTGTGTGTGTGTGTGTGTGTGTGTGTGTGTGTGTGTGTGTGAATGTGTGAATGTGCATGAAAGATATAGTTAATGTTTATGTATAGTTATGAAAATGTAATAGAAACATAAAATGTATTATAAATTTTGTAAATTACCCACTATAAGGGGAACTGAAATTAATAGTATGGAAAGCAATTGTCAGAATAAGATACACATATCTCCTGATATGTCTAAATATTTTGACTTGCATGAACTTCTGGGAGTTCTTTTCATGAAAAGTTACAATAAAATTATTTTCAAAGATGTTCAATACAGTGTTATGCAGGTTATTTAAAAACGTAAGCATTTTCAATGAGAAGTGAATGATTATTTAAATATACAAATACAACAGATTAGGAATATATTCATTTTAGAAGTTATGGTAAGGATACAACTACTATCATACCAGTTTTACATCCATTTTCCCAGATCTATGGTTTGATGAAAGGACATGTCTGGTTTGTCCTTTCATGTAAGACCATCTGAGAACACTGGATACTGTTGATTGGGCAAAGGATGCGACAGCCCCTCCACTCACAATCAGCCATAGAAAGTCATGTGAATCATATTGAACCACTGACAATTTTGCTCAGCATGACACAGTGTTTGGTAGTATATCCTTCTCTTTTACCTAGGGTGGCTATTATTCCAGTCCCATTTGATAGCACTTCACAACAAGAACAACTATTGTTTCTGGAGAGATCTGCCATGTTCTTCTCTCTAGAGAGGCTTAGCCTGGAATCTTATCAGGAACAGGTCCACCACATGTGACACTGATATATTCTGAAATATAGGTGACACAGCTTTCAGCATCACAGCTACTTGGAAGCCCCCACAGCACAGTGTGACAGACACATGGGGTTAGTCATATAGGAATGCACTCATTTTCTCCCACTGTGCTGTGTGAGCCTATTGTTCAATTCACTCCCCAGTCCCTGAAGAAAAAACTTCCCATGACTCTGCAGTTTATAATCATCCCTCTGAACACATGTCCAGTTCTAATTCTCATTTATGCCTTTGCCACCTTGGCAGGGTGAAAGGAAACAATTCCATGAAAATCTTATATTCAAATTATTAGGTCTCAGAATGCAAATTGGAATTCTCACGCCTAATAATTCAAATCCAAATTATTTTGGATTCCAGGCTGCATTCCATTTTTCAGTATTGTATCCTGCCAGAAGAAGTGCCATGTAATGCATCAGGTACTTGCCTTTCTCAAGGCTATTTTCAAAGAGGTAACATGCCTTCTCAGTACCTCAGCCTGTTACTCAAGACTGTTGACATGGCATGATTTTCCCCCACTGAATGTATGCTCCCTTTGTAGGAGGCTGTATTATCTCTCCCAGTGCCTGAACCAGAAAATACCTTCCATCTCTTTGGGTTATGTATTCAGCTCTCCTCCCATGTCCAATCCCAGACTTTCTTGTCATGGCTAGACCTCAAGAGGAAAGCATGATTTTACAAGTTGAACACCAGTGGTTCTAAGATCATTCCACATGAGAATAATTGTAAAATTTGCTTGAATTATTCTGATCTGATACAAGCATGCTTCCCTTTACTCCTCTGATTCTAAACCTGAAAAACTGGTCAAAAATTGCAGATGAGATTTGAGATATTAGGTGTTTATTATTCAGGTGTTCAATAGGGGCATATTATAAACCCAAATAAGTCCCCCCAACACACACACAAAAATCATTATTGGTAGGGTTTTAATTTTACCACTGAAAGAGGGCTTCCCAGGCAAGATGCTCTTCATGTTTCTCTCCAGTACCTCAGGAACTAATTTTTCCCTGCCTTTGCATGTTATACTTTTCCCTCAAGGCAAAAGTCCACTTTCATCTGTCATCTTTCACTGTGCTACCATTACAAGGTGAAAGAAAACACATCATTGAACATCTGGATTTCAAATTGTAATTTCAATACATTCAAATACTTTGACAAGTAATTTGAATACAATTCATTCCGGATTCCAGACTGCATTTCATTTTTCAGCCATAATCAACTAGATGAAGTGTTGCAGGGAAATGTGCTAGGTTTGTAGTGCCATACTTGATCTCATCAATAATTTTTTTAGGTTCTCATTGCTTCGCAAAATAGCCTAGTTATACAATTGAAGGGAGGAATTATTTTAGGGGGTTTATACCCCCTAAAATATTTGGGTTTCAGACTAGGATCACTTGGATCAGTAGCTCCTGTGTCTTGTTGAGGCAAACTTTCATGGCAGAAGGGCAGTGGCTACTAATTAGCTAATCATATAATAGCTTAGAGAGGAGCATGTGTGTGTGTGTGTGTGTGTGTGTGTATGCATGTGTGTGAAAGATATAGGTGATGACCTATGTACAAAATTATGAAAAGGCAAAAGAAAAATAAAATGTATTATGTTTTGTAAATTACCCACTATGAGGGGAACTGAAACTAATAGTATAGGAAGCAATTATCAGAAATGACACACCTATTTCATATTATGATTCAGTGTTGTGATTTAGATGTACTTCTGGAAGTTCTTTTAATGAAGAATCACCATAAAATTATTTTCACACAAAGATGCACAAATCATGTAATAAATAATATAACCATTTTCAGTTAGAAGTCAATGATTATTTAAATACAAATACTAAATATATGAACATATTCACTTTAGAAGCTATGTTAATAGATACAACTACAGCCATATGACCTTGAGATCCAATCTCCTCTGCTGTGTGAGGTGAAGGAACTACACGTCTGGTTTGTCCTTACATGTAAGAACACCTGGGAGTACTGGGTCCTGTAGGTTGGGAGGTGGACCTGGTGGCCTGCATCAGAAATAATCAGCCATAGAAAATGTTATGAATAACATTGAGTCACTGAAAATTGGCTCAGAAATGGCCCAGTGTTTGGTAGTATTTCATTCTCTTGTACCTAGGTTGGTTATGATTTAGACCCCACTTGACAGCACCTTAAAACAAGAATGAAGTCATGCCCAAAGTGATGTGCCATGTTCCTGTCATCAGAATGTCTAAGTCTGGAAGCTATGCAGGAATCAGGCCCCCATGTATGACAATATTTTTTGAAATACAGGTGGCATAGCACTCTGCACCACAGCAACTGGGAAGCTCCCACAACACAGGCTGAAAGACAAGTGGGACAAGCCATATGAATGCATTCATTTTCTCCCACTGAACCTGTGCTTTGTGAGCAAGGTGTTGTTCCATTCTATCTCAAAATTGTTTCAGATTCCAGGCTGCATTGCCCTTTTCAGCATTAAATCCTGCCAGATGTATCACATGGTAATGCACCAAGTACTTGGCTTTCTTAAGGCTATGTCCAAAGAAGTAACATAGCTTCTCCATAGCTCAGCCTGAACTCACATTCTGTTGACATGGCATGATTTTCTCCCACATAATGTGTGGACTTGAACTTATGACAATTGTGCTGGGTATAGTACCGTGTTTTGTACTATTTCATTCTCTTCTACCTATAGCAGCTAGGGTTCAGACCCTACTACATGGCACCGCACAACAAGAATAACAATTGTTTCTAGAGTGATCATCCATGTTCTTCTCCCTAGAATCTCTCAGTCTGGAAACTCAACAGGAACCATACCGCCCAGTGTGACACTGATATTTTCTGAAATACAACTGGCATAGCTTTCAGCATCACAGCTACTTAGAAGCCCAAACAATACAGGCTCACAGACAGGAGGAACAAATTGTATATTAATGCATTCATTTTCTCCCGCTGAAATTGTGTTTTACATGTATGTTTTTGTTCAATTCATTCTCCAATCCCTGAAAATAAACCTTCCTGTGACTCTGCAGGTTATAGTTTTCCCTCTCTACACGTGTCCACTTCCAATTCTCATTTATCCCTTTGCCCCCTGAGCAGGGTGAATGAAAACAATCCTATGAAAGTCTTGGATTTGAATTGTTAGGTCTAAGGATTCAAATACAAATTCTTCAACATAATGATTCAAATCCAAATTATTTGGGATTCCAGGCTATATTCCATTTTCCAGCATTAAATCTTGCTACAAGTGGCTGCTGGGTATTTCACCAGGTATTTGCCTTTCTCAAGGCTATCTTCAAAGAGGTACCATGGTTTCTCAATACCTTAGCCTGTAACCCAACTCCTGTGGACAAGGCATGATTTTCTCCCACAGAATATGTGCTCCTTTTGTAGGATATTCTATTTTCTCTCCAGGTCATTGAACTGAAAAATACCTTCCATATCTTTGGATTATATATTCAGCTCTCCTCCTATGTCCTAGCCCAAATTTTCTTGCCATATGTATACTTAAAGAGGAATGTATAAGTTTACAAGTTGAACACAAATGACATTAAGATCATTCAATATCATGAGGAGAATTCTAAAAAGTTGTTTGAATCATTCTGATCCAATAAAAGCATGCTTCCCATACTCATCTTATTCTCCACCTAAAAAACTGCTCAAAAGTTGTAGATGAGATTAAAGATACTAAGGTCCCTCATTATTCAGGTATCCAATAGGGGCATATTATACATCCAAATCGGGGCTGGGATTTAGCTCAGTTGGTAGAGTGCTGCGCTGCAGTCTCTGAGGTCCTGAGTTCAATTCCCAGCACCGCAAAAATGGGAGAAGGGCCTGGCAATCCACTCCGAAGGCAATCCCGAAACAATAAGCCATTGAAAACCCTATGAGGGTCGCTATGAGTCAGATACCCATTCGACGACACCTAACAACAACAACAACATACATACATCCAAATCAGTCTCCCCAATTGACATACACAAAAAAGACATTATTGGTATGTTTTAAATTTTACCACTGAAAGTGGACATTTTAGGTATGTTGTTTATCATGTCTTTCTCAAGTCCTTAAAGAACTAATTTCTCTGACTCTGCAAGTTATATTTGTCCCTCAGGGAAAAAGCCACTTCCAAGTATTATCTTTGTCTATGCAACCATTGCAAGGTGAAACAAAACACATCACTGAAAATCTGAAATTCAAGTTGTAAAGTTCACCCATTTAACAACTTAGACCAATAATTCAAATCCAATTCATTCAGGATTCCAGGATGTATTTCATTTTTAGCCCTTATCTACTGCAGTTTTTTTTTTTTCAGGTTAATACACAAGGCACTGGTGCAATACTTGATCTCATCAATAATTATGCTATTCAGGTTTTTGTTGCTGTAAAAAAATACCTGAGTAATACTATTGAAGAGTGGAATTATTAATTTGGGTTTACAACTCTTTATTTTGGTTTCAGACCAGGATCACTTGCATCAGTTTCTCCTTGATTGTAGTAAGGCAAAATGTCATTGCAGAATGGCAGTGGGTTCAGATCTGTTAATCTTATTACAACTTAGAGAAGATTGTGTGTGTGTGTGTGTGTGTGTGTGTGTGTGTGAAAAATATAGTTAATGACCTATGTACAAAATTAGAAAAATGTAAAAGAAAAATAAAATGTATTATACATTTTGTAAATTACCCACTATCAGGGGAACTAAAACTAATAGTATAGGAAGCAATTGTAAGAATAAGCAACTGTCATTATATGTCTAAATATTCTGACTTGAATGTACTTCTGGGAATTATTTAAATGAAAAATTACAGTAAAACTTTTCACACAAAGATGTTCAATGAAGGGTTATTTATGTAATTAGAAAATGAAACCATTTTTAATTAAAAGTCGATGATTATTTAAATATACAAATACAAAAAGATAAGGATGTATTCATTTTAGAAACTATGTTAATGGATACAGCTACAACCATACCACCTTTATATCCAATTTTCTCAGAACTGTGAGGTGAAGCAAGGACGTATCAGGCTTGTCCTTGCATGTGAGATCACCTGGGAATGCAAGGTCATGTAGGTTGGGAGAAAGACCTGTCCCACCCCCCCCAAAAAAAAAAAACAATTGGCCACAGAAAACTCTTTGAATAACTTTGAACCACTGACAATTGTGCAAGGGCATGGCACAGTGTTTGGTAGTATTTCATTCTCTTGTACCTAGGGTGTCTATAGTTCAGACCCCACTCAATGGCACCCCACAACAAGAACAACAATTGGTTAAGTTTGATCCTCAACACCATAGAACTGGGAGAAGGATATGGCATTCCACTCCCAAAACAATTCCAAAACAATGAGACATTGAAAACTCTACTATGATCATTATGAGTGGACCTGACTCAAGGCACCTAACAACAAGAATACATCAAGGATAATGACCCTTCATAGCGATAGAATAATGCATCATCCCTCAGAAGGAGAGCCTGGTGACATGAAATGATGCTATCAATTGGTGTAATACCTGGCCTAAACAGACATGATCCCTTTATGTACACCATTCCAATCACTTGGTAATTATCCATTTCCTGTTTTGGTAATACCTACCATTTAGTATAGTTGTAGCATGGTTCATTAGTTATTTTTAAAAGAATAATGTATTTATTGTCAAAAAGTTGAGCTATATAACTTCATCATTAAGCCTTTAACAGTAATGGCCATTTAAAAATTTTATTACCATATATTATTTGTATATATTACTGGGGTTCAGTGAGATAGTTCCATACATGCCTGTAGCATGCACTGATCAAAGGCAGTCTCCCTTTTTTATCTCTACCCTTGAATCCCTCTTAACCTCTCAATTTTATTGCAGGATTTTTCTTTCATGTTGCTTACTTTTTTATCTTGTACCTGAATCAACATCTCATGCTATTTTTTTTGCTTACTTGTCTTCTTTGAGGTCACTTATCACTTTTATAAATAGAGTTTTGAATTCTCTGGAATATCAACCTTTTCAATATTTTTGGTTTCAGTTGTTGATCTTATCATCTTTTGGAGCACATGTTGTCTTGCTTTTTCACATTTCTTGTACTTATGTGTTGAGACTTTCACATCTGTTGGGATAGGTGTCTCTTCCAGTTTTAATTGGGGAACTTCTTAATGTATAGTCTTCTCTTAAAGGATTGATTCACAGTATTATTCAGAGAATACAAAGGAAATTCATGCTGCAGTAATAATTCCAATGAAACCAGACTTGTAAATACAATTAAAATCTATTGAAGACAGCTATTACTTAACCAATTGCCATAGAAAAGGAAATGGTAAGGATAATGTATAGAAAGGTATGAAGTTGAAAGTTAATTATGGTAAAGGTAAAAGTAATAGATAGATGATATTAAGTGATGAGGCAGGGAGAACAGAAGAAAGTAGCATTGAATAGAAGAAAGAGAAAACAGTAGGTAAGAGAGAATATGTTAGGAAGTGGGTAAAAGAAAAATGGGCAATAATATATTTTAATGTACCATATAGGAAAACTACATAAGCAGAGTTATAAATATGTAACAAGAAGAATAAAAATACAAACAAAGATTTTCTTTACAAATAATATTAATTAAAATTAATATTAAAAGTATAGAAAGAAGATATTAAGGATAATGTAAAGTATTATATTATCCTTAATATTAATATAAAAAGAAAAAAAATTAAAGTGCTAATTATTAAGACAACTTCTTTGTGGCTCCTCTAGTATGGTGGTGTCCCAAGTGAGGAGAGTGTCAATTTAAGAAACTCTCTGGAGTTTAGTGAAAGCAAGCAGAGCTTGAGATTTGTACTGGAGAGAAGGACTCTGTGCTTTCATATCCCATTCATTCACAGATGCCCTGTGGAATGAAGGAGGGCTTGGGGAATGGGTGCTCCACTTGGCCTCAGCATGATTTTTCTAGGCCCCTCATCTGCAAGCTTCATAGGTGAGAGGTAGTTTCTATGATATGGAGGAGGATTTAAGGTTCATGTCCTTTCCAGACATGAGTGTCAGGATTCTGGTCCATTGACCTGCCAGCCAGCTGCCTGGAGCCCACCAATCCACACCTGGCTCACCAACTACATCCTCCTTGTAGTTTGTGGACCATGTGCCCAAACTTGTTAGCTCATTTGTTCAAGCTCCCTCATTTCTGCAAGTTTCTCTTAGAGCCTATGGGATTTTTTTCCCTTGGATCTCCAACTTGTGCTAGCTCCTTGATACTAGCCCCACCCCCAGGAGCTCAGTTTCAGGCAATAGGCTCACTCAAAGGAGGCACTTGGTGGTATTGCTCTGAGCTTGCCGGTGCTAAACTGGATTCATTTCTCCAACACTGGCCTTTCACTCTGGGGAAGTAGCTGTTATCTCAGACCCCTCAGCTGGATTGAATGCTTGTGAGAGTCATGAATGAGTTCTGTGGCTCTTTTCACCTGGACATAGCACTTACCTTGTGGGAGAGTGGAGATCCCTTCCCATGCTATGGTTAGGACTGGCATGTGGACAAGTTGTTTTCTTCTTTCTGCTGTGAAGTCTTTCTTTTTCTGCATGAATTTGGTTTTGCTAGCACATTGATTGATTGATTGATTGATTGATTGTGGTATTTAGGGGTTGAACCCAGGCTCTCACATATACTTTGTAAGTGCTCTTCCACTGGGTTGTACACTTAATCCATTTGTTTTTATTTTTTAAATTTGGGACAGGGTGTCACTAAGTTACACAGGCTGCCTCTAGCCTCATACATGGGATTCTCCTGCCTTGGCCTCCCGAGTCACTAAGATTACAGGTGTGCACCACTGTGCATAGCTTTATTGTAATTTCTGATACACTTTCTCTCTTGGGATTAAAATGTTTCCTTTCTTACACTGACACTTTATGTTCACAGTGTGACATGGAGACTGCTTCTAATCTACCATCTTCCCAGAGTCCTCTGGTTGTTTTACATTAAAATTATATTGCCACATACAGGGAAAAATACCCATTTTAGCTGGAAGAAGCCTGTGGGTTTCTTCCTCTCTTGTTATAATCTCCATCCTTGATTCAATCAACTATGGACAAGGAATAGAGAAATAGTACATTCACTTAGACAAAACATTGTTATATATAGGTCTATATTCCTTTGGTGCTTGTAGTTGGCATATTTCAAAGATACTACATACTACATATTGACTGACAAGATACAGTCAGGTTCCTCGTGGCTAGACTACTTTATGTCCAAAAAAAAAAAGAAAGAAATTTCTTCACTAAGTTATTAATTTTGAAATTTTACTTTTTGAGATCCCAAGATATGTGCTTTTAAAAATAATGAAAAAATAGTTTTATAAGTATTGTAGTTAGTGCCATTATAGTTACTAACTTATCACTGGGATCTGGAGAATTAATCAGACCTTAAGGAGATCATTGCAGAGTCAAGGAATCCCACATAAATAAATCTCATAGATGATACATTTTTTTAAAAAAAAGAAAGAAAAGAAAACCAAAACTAAAAGAGAAAAGGTTTTTCACACATCTAACATCTCCACTTTCTTCATGGTTCTGATATTCCAAATAAAAAATATTCCATAAACTAAAATTGGAACTATTGTTCTATCTAGCAATCTCATTTCTTGGTATTTATCACATTTCTTAGTATTGGCAAGGGGATTGAGATCAGGATCTTAAAGAGTAGTCTTATGTTCATTGAAACATTATTCACCAAAGCAGACATATGGAATCAAATTGAAAGTCTGTCAGCAGATGAATGGATAAATACACACACACACACACACACACACACACACACACACACACACACAGGAATTTTATTTGTCTGTGAAAGTAGGGAAATCCTGCTATCTGTGACCGCATGGATGAACCTAGAAGACATTATGCTAAGTGAAATAAAAGACTCATAAAAACAAATATTGCATGATCTTGCTAATGTATAGCATGGTAATTATAGGTAATGACAATGTATTATATACTTGAAAATGTATTAAGACAGTAGATCTTAGCTGGTCTCACCTCAAAAACCAAGAAAAAAGATAATTATATAAGATGGTAAACAGGGTATTTAGCTTGATTGTAGTAATTGTGTGTGTGTGTGTGTGTGTGTGTGTGTGTGTGTATGTGTGCATCTCACAGACCTTAAACAAATAAACATTTTATTTGTTGACTATAACAATAAATCTGGAGAAAATAAATAATCTAATCGGAAACACATATAATTTGTGAGAAATCACAAGATTTCCTAGAAATTCTAAAAGTTTTATCCTTAAATTCCCAGTATTGCTATCTAAGAAGAATTTGGAAACACTATTTTCACAGTTTTATTTATTACCACTTTAGCAGTCTCTGAAACCCGGATTAATTTCAAATCTATCTTCAACTTTAACCTCCTTGGTTTAGAGTACTAGAATTGGGTTATCATTGGACACATCCCCCAAGGTGGTCTTTGTAAACTCAGGTCTAAAATTTCATCTCTCCAACACTTTGCTTTGAGAATGGGATGAAATTTCATTTTGAATACCCTTGATCCTATATATCTGTGGGTTCACTATCAGTAGATTCAACATAGCTCAGATCGAAAGTATTTTTAATTATGTCTATATTGAATATGTATATTCTTTTTTCCCTTGTCATTATTTCCTAAACAATAAAGTACAAGTATTTATATAGCATTTACATTTTATTCAGTATTATAAGTAATCTAAAGACTAAAGTATATAAGGAATTTGCATAGTTTTTCTGCAAATACAACATCATTTTATGCAAGAGACTTGAGTATCTATGTATACTGGTATTCTCAGCTGTCCTTAAACCAATCCCATGTATATTCCAAGGGATGACTGTATAATTCCTATATATAACAAAAACTAAATAATTAACTTATTCAAGCACTAGCCACAATAATGAAAAGCACCAGAAACAATATAAACTACAGTAAATGGTGTGATACACATCTTTATGACAGAAATTTGTTGTTGTCAGGTGCTGCGGTGCAAACCTGTAATTCCAGCGACTCGGGAGGCAAAGGCAGGAGGATCACAAGTTCGAGACCAGAGGCAGTGTG
The DNA here is from genome assembly GCA_007922755.1 of Pedetes capensis. Classification (NCBI taxonomy): domain Eukaryota; kingdom Metazoa; phylum Chordata; class Mammalia; order Rodentia; family Pedetidae; genus Pedetes; species Pedetes capensis. Next base: position 47,346 of record VMDO01011428.1, on the reverse strand, counting down.
TAATTTAGTGAAATCCTGTCCCAAATAGTGAAAAACTGGGCTGGGGTGCAGCTCAGTGGTACAGCACTTGTAAAGTATGCAAGTGCAAGTCCCTGGGTTCAACCCCCAATATTGCAAAAAACAAACAGAACAAAACAATACAAAACAAAACAAAACAGAGAAATCTGTTGTCACAAGTTCTGGTAAAATTTATATTTTAGTATTGAGAATCTAGATGAGAAATTTCTGTTGACTCCTTTTACATGATAATACTTTCAAATGATAACTCAGTAATCCACACAAAGTTAATTATCTGCATGTAATTGTTGTTGTTAGGTGCCGTTGAGTCAGTGTCCAACTCATAACAACCCTATGTACAACAGGCAGAGCACTATTGTCAGTGCTTCTCTGCTATGCACAGGGTTTTCAATGGCTGATTGTTTTGGGGAGTGGTTTGCTGGGTCCTTTTCCCAAGCTTACAGCACCTAATGCTCCTAGGAGGTCTCCCATCCAAATGCTAACCAAGTCTGGCTCTCCTTAGTTTTTGAGATCTGACAGGATCAAGTGCCAAAGTGGTGCAGCTGCAGGCTCATGTAATTCGAGGACAGAAATGTTATAGCAGCCTCTTCCAAAAGTGTACTATTAGTCTAATCAATGATGTAAACACTTGTAAACATTTTTGCTACTATTTCAATACTAATCTCTAAAGTAGAAATATAACACTTCATGTATCTTTCCAGGCACTGGAAATATTCAGACTAAGCTTGCACTTTCTCAGGATTCACAAATGCAATAAGTAAACAAATGCCAGGTTTATATCTAAAAATGTATAGATACCATATGCATTATATCCTTTAAGGAATTTGATAATACAATCGAAAAACTTTTACTTTTGAGTACTGCAAGAAATAAGATTTTGACAAATATAGAAAACCTTATCAATAAAAAAATTTCAGACATTTTAAGGAACATGCTGAAGAAAATGTACTTCTTATCTTGTATTACCATATGGAATAAATAAGAAATATTTATGAGATCATCTCAATGAAAAAATATATCCTAGCAAGATCACAAACAAAAGTATATGCCTAAAAACATTACATATGATGAAGTGCACACAGGGATTCTGACACATATTTTGAGGAAAGTTTACTGAATATCTTCCACTCTATTTTTTGTTCTTGTTAAGTGCCCTGGAGTCGGGTATGACTCATAGTGACTCTATGTATAACACACTAAACACTACCTGACATTGTGCCATGCCCACAACTATTGTCAGTGCTTTTCTGCTATTCTGAGGATTTTCCATGGTGGATTGCTTTGGAAGTGGGCTGCTGGGTCCTTCTCCCAAGCCTGCAGCATCCAGTATTCCCAGACAGTGTCTCCCATCAAAGGACTAACCAGGCCTGCCCCTGCTTAATTTACAAGATTAGATGCCAGGGTGGTACAGGTATAGGCTCCTCCCAATCAATCAGGTTAAGTAACAAAGTTTTCATCAGGTTTTTTTCTCCTGTGTATTATGAAGTACTTCATGTGTATAAAGCATAGTTATATATATAATACATGATAAAAATAAAATTGCTAATACATTTTGAGTCCCTTAGGCTGTCATCCACAATCTCCCCTCAAACTTTACCCAGGAACAAATTTCTATTCTGAAATTTGTGCTTACCATTTGCTTGCTTTATCACATACGTGCAGTGAAGTACAAAATCCTAAAGGGTAAGGCATGATGAACTTAAATCTATGTATATCTCCATATAACCACAAGACAGATTAACATATGGAACATTTCCAGCACTTCAGAAAGCTCTAATATGTCCCCGCCAGCAGCATTTTCCCTTCTATTACCATAAAGCAGTGCTGCCTGTTCTTAAAAATCAAATAAATGCAGTCATATATCATATACTATTTTTGTGTTTGACTCCTAACATTGAATCTTACAGTTTTCAAACATATTCATGTTGTTGCATGTACCTGTAGTTTGTCATTTTTGAATGCTGCATCATCCTTCATTGTATGATTATACCACATGTTGTCTGTTTTACTGCTTATAGCATAGATTGTTTCTAGTTTGGAACTATTTTGAATAAAGCTGCTATAAACATCTTTGTATATGTCTTATTGGTAGGCAGATGCACTCAGTTCTTTTCAGATTTACACCGAGAGGAAATTCTGGGCCATAGGGTAGGTATATGTTTAGCTTTAGAAGACACTGCCAGTTTTTCATAGTAGATGTATCAATTTAAACTCTTACCAGTAATATGTGAGAGTTCTGTTTGCTCCACACTTCAAACCTTATTCTTGTCATTTTTTAAAAATTTTAGCCATCTGCTGAGTTTGTGATGATACATCTAGTTGTGGCTTGGCTTTGCATTTTCCTAAGGACTGCCTATGATTTTGAGCACATTTTCATTCTTATTCTCATTATTTGGATAGCCTCATTTACAATATGCTTGTACAAATTCTTTATCTTTTCTTAAAATTAGCTCTTCCAAGTTTAACTTAATGGTTTATAGGATTTTATTTTTTTATATATCCTGGATAGAATTTTCTTGGACATGACCACTGCTAGTATCTTTTCCCACATTATATGAGTTCTCTTTTAACATATATTTCTTTTCTTCTTTTTTATTTTTTTATTTTTCTTTATCTTTTTTAAATACTGAGGTGTTGAACCCCAGGCCTTGTACATACTTTGCTAATGCTTTACCACTGAGTTGCTCCCCTACCCTCCCATCCTCATTTTTTATCTTGAGATAGGGTCTTGCTAAGTTACACAGGCTGGCTCTGGCCTCAAACTTGTGATCCTCCTGCCTCTGCCTCCCAAGTTGTTGGGTTTATAGGTGTGCACCCCTGTGCCTGGCTACCACACATTCCTTTTCAATTCTCAAGTCTGTTTTTCTTTTTGTGGATTTCTTTTTTAAAATACATGCTTTAGGTGTTCTAAAAATTTAATTAACTATGAATTCCCCATCTTTTTTAATCAGTAAAAGTATTTTATTCTTATTTTTGAAAATTATTTAGCTAGACTCACTGTTCTTGAGAGTTTTACCCTCAGCATACAGTCTTCTAGCTTTTGTTTGGAGATTAGAAAAGTCTATTGTTTGTCTAGTGGATTCCTCAGTCTTTGTTTCTATTGTCTCAAATTCCACTATTATATGAGTTGTTGGGAAATTACTTTTTTATCCTTCCTAAGGTATACTGCTATGAGTCTGATCCAACTCAATGGCACCTAACAACAATAACAAAGTATACTGCATTTCCTAACTCTGAGAACTGGTATCATTTATCAATTCTTCTCAGAAGTCATCCTTTTGAATAACAATTCACTTCCACCTTGCCCAAATTTCCTCAATTTCTCCTACTTTAAACAAATTTTCTGACTAATTACACTCTTCTCAATGTCTTGTAACATCTCTATGTTTTCCAATGTCTTGTCTTTCTTTACTACTTGTTGAGCAATTGCTGAAAGTATACTACCTCAATAACTTTCTCTTCCCTTGTACCTAACTTGTATTTTTTTAAAAAATGATGATACATGTGATTTCTAGTATTTTTGTTTCACTTATACTCTGTTATAGCAGGAAAAAGCCTGCAGCCATAGACCTAAGGCATCGGATCGCGAGATCTCAGAAGCTAAGCAGGGCAGGCCTGGTTAGTACTTGGATAGGAGACTGCCTAGGAACACCAGGTGCTGTAGGCTTGGGAGAAGGACCCAGCAACCCAATCCCAAAAATCAATCTGCCATTGAAAACCCTATGAACAGCAGAGAAGCACTGACAATAGTGTTTCACCTGTTGTACTTAGGGTCGCTATGAGTTGGATACGGACTCAATGGCACCTAACAACAACAACATAGCAGGAAAAAGTTAATTTGAATCTTCTGAAACTATATTTGCTTACTGCTAGCCAAGATTATAAACATAAATAATATCATATTCTAGGTGTGTTGGCATAAATCAGTGCTATCTTCCAAGATTTCAAGAATGCATGTAGTAATGGCCTCTGTCATATTCTCACTTAATTTAGCAATTTGGTCCCTATAAAAACATGATATGATATGGCTGACAGTGGACATGGCTATATAGTAACTCTAACTATAGCCACAATATTTTTTACTAGACCAGATTTACAGTCTTTGTTATATACCATACGAACTCCATTTAGAAAGTACATTATTTTTAATACCTATGAAGAAGGATTAAAAACAATTTTTAGGTCAGCTATATATCAATACGATGCTAATGCTTTTTCCTTACTGCCACCATACAGCTTGAAAAATCAAGGTCATCTCAAAATATTATGTTAGTCCACTATATGGAAAAAATTATATGATTTTGATATGATTTAAAGAAAGATGGCTTCCCTGGTAACACATTTTCAATCCAGGAACTATTAGATAAACTTTAGGTATGGGTTTGCTTTTCCTTTCCATAGTGTCTCAGCTGATACCAGCATTTGATATCTCACAGAATTTCTGTTTACAATATTAGATGCTGCATAAAATTATCTGAGATCAAATGACACAATTTATTACAAGGGAGGCATATCAATGGGATATACTCATGGGATCCATTTATTCTATCAGATATCACACCATCTGGAAGCTGCTGGGCTTCTGGAATTGAAACAAATGTTTGACGTTTCAGCTGAAGGACCAGCATAGTAGTGCAATTCATGCTCCAGAGTGTAGTTTACATCAGGCTGGAAAGACATGATTGAGCTTCTCATGCAAACATACATTTGCCTAGGTTCTTCTGTTATTTCCTGTTTCTTTCACTTAAGAACCCTCTGTTAAAAAACTACTGAGCAAGAATTTCCACCTTATCCTGTGACTTTAGCAGGCCTGAGTGAAAATAACAAGGACTAGATTGCATTTGTTATGGCATGTGAATGGAAGTGGGAAAAAAAGAAACCTCAATGGAGAAAAAAATGTGAGTTCCCAACAATAAAAAGCCTTGACTTAACATTACATGCCTAAGTCAAAGGAATGTGTATGTGTGTCTCTGTTCATCTATGTACGTGTGTATTTCAAAAATTATAATAGATAAATTTAATGATGACTTAATCTTTATCATGGAAAGTTTTAAGCACTTTATAAGTGTTTATTCATAAATCTTTCACAAAAAAACTCACAATGTAGATTTTATATTTTATTTTCTATTTTACATATATAAGGAATTTGAAGAAAGAAACAGACAAATTTACCTAAGGCAACATAATAATCAGAAGAGTTGGAATTCAGACCCAGGCAGTCTGGTCTGTGATTTCATATTCTTAACTTTTATCAATTCATTTAGCAAACATATGCAAATATGTGTTAGACCCTATTCTAAATGCCTAGATATTGCATACAAACCAAGCAGAAATCCATGCTCTTGTGGGGTTGACACATTATTTTAAAAAGACAGAAAATAAACTAGACATGTAACTATGAAGTATATTAGGTACAATCAATAATGGAGAAAACTAAAACATGGAAGGAGACTAGAAGGGCCAGGGGAGGTTTAAGTTACAATCTGAGAAAGGGTAGTCAGGGGAATGAGAAGTGAGAGGGTAACATGTGGATAAAACCTGAAGGAAGTGAGAAATCAACCTTCATGGATAACTGAGTGAAAAGCCTTCTGGGTGAGAGAATAGCAAATACAAAGTCCTCAAAGCAGTATGGGTCCCAACATCGATCATGAACCATGGGGAAGATGAGCAGGGCTTTAGCAAAGTGAGTGAGAAGAGCATCAGAAAGGATATGGCAGAGAGGGGATGGGAATAGATCCTATAAGACAAAATAGGTCATTTTAAAAATTTTGGCTCTCACTCTAAGTGAGGTAGGAAGTGACTCTGGCATGTGAGGCATGTGTTTTAATGAGTTCATTCTGATGACTGAAGTAAGAGTAGCTTGATAGATAGCAAAGTCAGGAATGGAACGAATGGTTACACAGTTATTGCAATAGGCTAAAAGAGTTGATTGGAGCTTGGACCACAGTAGTAGAAGTGGAAGTAGCAGGAAGTGGTAAAATATTAAAAACAATTTAAAGGGAGAATCAAGAGTGCTATCCTGCAATTGGATTCCATTTTTAATATTATAGTTTATCAATATATATTTATATCCTAATTCTAGCTCTTCCTTCCCACAAATTTTATATAATCACTTCCATGTGAAAGTAGCTTGACTCATAAACCTTTGAATAAACATCTAGAAGTCATAGTAAATGTTGATTTTGATGTTAGAATAGTTTTTATACTAGAGTTCTGGTTATAAGAGTTTAGCTAGCCCATCTCAAAGAACCACTTTCTTCTTTATTTCTCAATTCCTTCCAACCCCTATTCCAAAAAGTGATTGATTCAATTGTGAAGAAGGAAGCATTTTTAATTAATACCATGAATAATTGGTAGTCTTGGCACCAATTTATGCAGCATGACCATGCTGTGAAGTTTGGTCATTGTGACTAGACCTAACATTGCAGGCTGATAGGGGAAGGGAAGACAAGAAAAAATGTTGCTGTCCTCTTTGCTTCTTTAACATAAGTAGCTCCCTTTTTAGGACAGAGAAGTTAATTGTGATTCTAGTTAAAGACTATTTTAACTTAATTATTATATAGAGAATGTTATTTCACAGTTAAACATGGCAAAGAACACATACAGATGAAAATTAGGAAATTTAATTTCAACTTCCCAAAATCCTTGTTAGATGGGCATGAGGTTTATTACACATTTAAAATCAAGATAATTGGGAGAAAAATATGTAAAAAGAAGTTATATTAAGTGATAAATGTTATATAAAATTTCCAAAAAAGATTCCTTCATGATTTACAACCTATATAATATGTGCATTCTCTCAATTTTCGAATTAAAAAATTTTACTTACTAGAAGTACAAATTTAACTACTTTCATATGCCAAATTAAAAATATTAAGTAGTCACTATTATTTGAAAAATAACAAATTGTATGAGTTCAAAAACATCTATGGTACAGTTTGCCCAGATGGTGAGGTTAAGTCAGGATTCTCTGTGATGTTCACAAGTCAAATATGGGGACATAAATTTTAAAAATTTCTTATTCATATAGAGACAAACAAGCAAAGTAAATGAAAATGAAATCACCTCATAAAATTAAGAAGTTGTATATAACAAATGATGTTATCAAATCACTAAACAATCCTTAGGGCATTAGGAACCACGATTCATCATCACTTTAAAAAATAATGGGAGATAAACTAAATTACAATGAAAACATGGTATAAAAGATGTCTAACTATAATTATTTAGTTCTATTGAATTGCTGCTTCATGATTTATTGTCTTCAGACACTCTTTGATACCATGTCTTCAAATATGTTCTCCATATAATATAAATGAATTATGAGATCAGTCTGTTTTTGTAAAATGTATAACCTATGAACAAAGTCTAAGTCTTGTCATTAAATTTCTATGTAACTTAATCCTATAAATTCTCTGTCTCTTCATTTTATGAGAAACAAAGTAATACTATTCCTCCATACTTAACACATATAAGATAAATTTTAAAAATGTGATTGTGCTTAAAGTAATTTTTATTTATTGTATAATTAGAAGTGTTATTCTAATATATGATAGTTAAGAATCACTGTGGCTTCTAGTCAACTAAATTTATTACATCTGATTATAATTTTATTGGCTTTTTGTACTAAATATTATTAATAAAATGATTTCACCACAGTTCTAATAAACGCTCTCTAAAGGATTATCAGGGGCTGGAGTTTAGCTCAGTTGGTAGAGAGTTGCTCTGTGCTCTCTGAGGCCCTGGGTATGATCTCCAGCACCACATGGAATGGGAGAAGGATCTGGCAGACCACTCCAAAAGTAATCTTGAAACAGTCAGCCATAGAAAACCCTATGAATAGCAAAGAAGCACTGACATGGTGCCGGGCATGGCTTCATTCAGGGATTGCTTCCTTCTGTTGTACACAGGGTCTCTCTCAGGCAGACCTGACCTGACAGCGCCTAACAACAACAACAAAAATAACAAAGGATTATTTAGTAAATAGTACATAAATAACTAGACATGTCAGAACTTTGGTAATACTTCAGTCATAAACTCCAGTTTTTAGTAGACAAAGGAAGAAGTTATGAAAAATTTTGATGACTCATATCCCAGAGAATCAGATAAGAAATGTGGGTATTTTAAATCACTCTCAGAAACAATTATTTTTCTTTGAGTTAGTCATAACAGGAATGATGCTAACACCAGAACATGGCAAAACAAATTCTAAAAAAACGTGAAAAGATTTAGTGAGCTTTCTTCCTACTTTAGGCTAGTTTTCTCAGAAATTGAAGTACAAAGTTACTTTCAATTAATTATTGGTAGTAGGTGTAAGGGCTACAAAAGATGTACCTGTGAAATAAATATGTCCTAACAGTAAAACAATACATACAGATTTTGACACAATAATGTGAACTCCATATTATAGGTTTTTCTTTGGGTTTTATCTGTTAAAATTTTGAAAAAATGCTCACTCCCTAGCCATTAGGGAAATTCAAATTAAAACAACTCTGAGATTCCACCTTACACCAGTAAGAATGGCCAAGATCAATAAAACAAATAACAACAAATGCTGGTAAGGTTGCAGAGAAAAGGGAACATTCTCACACTGCTTGTGGGGCTGTAAATTAGTCCCACCTCTTTGGAAATAAATACGGAGGTATCTTAAAAAACTAAAAATAGATCTACCATATGACCCAGCTATACCACTATTGGGAATTTACCCAAAGGGAGATGTGTCATCATACCACAGAGACATCTGCATCTCCATGTTCAATGCAGCATTTTTCACAATAGCAAGGATATGGAACCAACCAAAGTGCCCACCAACAGAAGAATGGATAAAAATACTATGGTACATATACATAATGGAATACTACTCAGCAATCAAAAAAATGAAATAATGCCATTTGCAGCAAAATGGATGGAATTGGAGAAAATTATATTTTAAGTGAATGAACACAAGCTCAGGAAGAGAATACCACATGTTCTCACTTATATGTGGGAGCTGAAACAAAATTATAAGAAGGAAAAAATCCTATGTGGAGGTGGGAACATAATAAAAATAATTAAAAAAAAAAAAGCTAAAGTCCACCTAACAAAGAAGGGACAATTTGGGGAATGCAAAAGAAGGAGGGAGAGATCTAGCAAAAGGAGGAAATCCTGGGAGAGGAGAGGGAGGAGAGGAGGAACAGGAGGAATGAGGAAGGGGGAGGGGGTGACCTCAGGGTGAACAGCCCAACTTTAACAGTCCTGGAAATAGTATTATTCTAGGAAATACCTAGGATAATACCAAAGAATGATAATAATATAGATGGGCTAGAAAATTTATGTAATAGTACTAACAATGTAAAAAGAAAGTTCACTACAGGAAAAGTTTCAATCTTAAACATAATTGGGACCCAAGGATATAATAGAAAAATATTACCATAAAAAGACAAGCAAATGGAAGAGAAGTTTTTGGTTGGGGGGTAGAATGGGGGGAGGAGGCACACAAGAGGGTAAGGGGGAATTTATCTGTGCAATGTACAACAAAATGCATATATGGAAATGTCACAATGAAATGCATGTCAGAATGAATCACATTAAGATATACATTAAAAATTTCCAATAAAAAATTAAGATTGTTTTTTCCTTTGCAGTGGTCAGTCAAGATCCTTCTGGAGTACACTGGGGAATAGTTGTTTTTCAGATAGAGGTCTAGACTTCCTTTTCCATTGCAACATTTATGTTCACTGCCCAAGTGGCTTCATCACATCTTGTTACTTGATATTTTTCATTTTTGAAGATTTCTATAAGTAAAGAAAAAAATAAAAGAGGTCCATCAGATGTATATACCAGAAACAACCAGGAAGGAAACAGCCTAGTTTGAAATACTGTTTTTAAGACATTCACATGCATGTATGCCTTTTGAGAAATAATTGGAGCAAAGTAAGAAGAGTCAAAATAAATAAATAAATAAAAGGGAGGGATATAAATTTTTCAGAAACAAGGCAGACATTTCTAAGAGATAAGAAATAATACCTTAAATTTATAAAGTGTTTTTCAGTTGAAAACATACTTTTCTGTGCATTTTGCCTTATTCTTATAAAGATTCTATCTAATGGGTAATGTAAGGTAAGGTTGTCCAAGATTTTGCTTTGCTTGGCTCTATAATCAACACCCGTGGAAGCATCAGTCAAGCAATCAAAAGATGCATTGCTCTAGGAAAAGCTGTGGCAAAAGATCTCTTTAGAGTATTGAAAAGCAAAGATGTCACATTGAAGACGAAGGTGCCTCTGACTCATGTCATGGTATTTTCAATGGCATCATATGGTTGTGAAAGCTGGACATTGAACAAGAGAGACAGAAAAAGAATTGAGATTTTGAACTGTGGTGCTGGAGACGTCTATTGAATATACCATGGACTGCCAAAAGAACCAACAGATCTGTCCTAGAAGAAGTACAACCAGAGTGCTCCTTGGAAGCAAAAATGGCCAAACTGCGTCTTCCATATTTCGGACATGTAGTCAGGATAGAACAACATCTGGAGAAGGACATCATGTTTGGAAGAGTGGCAGGTCAACACAAAAGAGGAAAACCCTCCAATGGATGGATTGACACAGTGTCTGCAACAATGGGCTTAAACATAAATAAGATAGTTTGCCTGGCACAGAATGGGCAAGTGTTTCGATCTGCTGTACATAGGGTCGCGATGCGTCGGACTCGACTCGACGGCACCTAACAACAACAACAACAACAAGGTAGGTAATGTAAGGTAGGAATGTGTGGAATTTGAGACCTGCCCAATAATCACAAAGCTAGTGAGGGATGAAGCTGATTGTGATCTAAAAATGTCTAATTCAAGACTCAGTATTCTTTGGATGTGGTACTGACCTGCAGAAAAGAAAACCTAGTGCAATTTTAAGAACTACAATGAAGGAAAAAGAGTACCAACATTAAACTTGAAGAAAAGGCAATAGGTCTCAAACATCAGCCACACCATCTATAGCTCCTAATTAACACATAGGCCAACCTGACATTAATACAATAGTCTATCAAATTCTGAAGTAAACCAGAGAGGAATTCTGTCTTCAAATAAAACGTTTCATTTCTTTCCACTATGCCTTAATCTACCATGAGGGATGGTTAGCTCAATAAGCTAAACTGTAACCACTACAATAGTCAAGAGGTGTAGAAAACCAGCAGTCTCTCCAGCTTTCTTGTATCTCAATTGTAGTAGAGATCTGTTAAATGCTAGCCACCTAGACCTGGACAGAAATACTCTGTGGCTTTTGCTCCAGTGTGGTCATTAGCCTGTGACAGACATCCTTCATTCTTTCCTTCCTTCCTTCCTCTTTCCTATTTCCTTTACTCCATTATTCCTTCCCTTCTTCCTCTTTCTAACTTTCCCTCCCTTCCTTCCATCTGTTCTTCTCTTTCCCTTCCTTCCTTCCTTCTTCCCTCCCTCCTTCCCTCCCTCCCTCCCTTCCTTCCTTCCTTCCTTCCTTTCTTCCTTCCTTCCTTCCTCTTACTTTCTCTATCTCCTTTCTTTCTTTCTTTCTTTCTTTCTTTCTTTCTTTCCTTCCTTCCTTCCTTCCTTCCTTCCTTCCTTTCTTTCTTCCTTTCTTCCTTTCTTCTTTTCCTCCTGTCCTTGACTTTGTTTTCTACCACCACGAGTAGGGTAATCTAAAGACAGTTATCTAATCTTATGGGCATCATTTACTCATCTTCAAAATCAGGACTAGGGGACAGATAATAATGCCTATGGTATGGGGTTGTTAAAAAGATTAAATAAGTTACCATAAAGAGTCTAAAATTGTTTCATCAACTTTGGCAATTTTTATGATGTGTTTGAAATACAAAGACAAAATGTAAAGTTTTGTGACTTCTGAGGAACCCAGAATAATTGGGAAAGATGATATCAAAATAGAAACAGAATTTTGCCCTACATCATGTTAGTCCCCCAATGTCCTTAATTTATTTTCTTTTTTCAACATCTCCCCTCTGTGCTAACTGGGTCTAGGGGTGGCAGCAGTCAATGACCTGATGCAGAAGATAGCTTGTGCCCCATGTTCTCTAAGATTTCATTCCCTCTCCATATAATCTGACGTCCACAACTACTGCCATTAGATCTTCAGATCTTTCTTGCATCATAAATAGCCATATAACTACCCACTACAGAATACACATCATGGATAAAAAGAAACTAGATTTTTTAATTAGTATGACCAGATTTAATTCACACTTTTATCCCTTACTATCTTTGAGACTTTATCTGTAAAAATGCATAACAAAAATATTTCTCCCACACAATGTTTTTTTCTTTTTTGGTGGGGGAAGATAAGGGGAAATAAAGTAGATATGCTATGGTACAAATAACAGGAATCTGAAGACCTGGGTCTGACCACTGAGTATACAATTCTCTGCCTGTCTTAAGGAATCTTTGAATTCCATTTTCTTATCAGTGAATGAGTTTCAATGATAATAACCAAGTCATAGAGTTGAGGAAATAGCAAATGAAATAATGGATCTTCAAGTGCTTTGTAAAATGTAAAGTGCTACAGAAATATTACCTGCTATTACCATCTCATATTCACATAAAACTATTATAAGCCTGTAGTTGGAAAGTTCAATCTGTCATCTTGACAGTTATTAGTCTCACTCTCCCTTGTCAATAAGCTGATTTAAGATAGTACATAGTCAAGCAGAAAAATGGGAGATGAGGAAATTAGAATAATTATATTATCTCAAAATGAAATAATGATATTTAAACTATGTTAATTTTAGAAGGGACTTTATAAATCACTTCACCCTGCCTGATCTAGCCCTAGTGCAGGGATTCTCTAAATAACATCTATGCTTTTATGGCCAGCTAAAGTGGACACAGAATATTTCACATTGACTAGAAATTCTGGTCCTTATCACATTAGCTTTTAAGAAATCTCAAAATGTGCAGGAACTGTTTTCTCCTGACATTTATTTAGGTTTTAAAGTCTAAATTCATTTGAAATCTATTTTGTTTTGTTATTCACTATCTATTCCTTTTGGAAATGTCACAAGCTTAATGCTGAGGTGATGTTTCTTACATTTAATTGAATAGTCACTAAACCGATTACCTAGATTATGAAATTAACTGAGAAATTTGGAGCCATATACACGAAGTTCCTTGGAGATCAAGCCAAACACTTCACCCAGAGAACAGGCCTGGAATGGAGATTTTTGCATTTTACTTTCAAGTAAATAAACACTAAAGAAGTATCCTTCAATGGTCAGAATATAAATCTTTGTAAAGATAACCTGCTGTTCTGCCCATAAAATGAAGCTCTAAACATAAAATCCTTTGGTGGGAGTAGATAAGGGAAATTCAAATTTCTCTGAATGAGAAGACTCAAGTGAAAGAAAATATCAAGATGTACCAAGTTCAGGTACATCTAAAACTGATAAGTCTGACATTTCCTAAAACATTAATTTAAATCAAGGCTATGAACACCTCATTTTCCCCCTTGGGAATTTTAAGTGTCAAACTCCTCAAGTTGTTCAATCTGATGTAGAACAGCAAGCCACCTGTCATCTTGAGGAAGCAATTTCATTTTGGTTATAGTATCTTCAGAGCTCATGGACTCTCTCCTGAACATTTTCAACTGGAATTGCAGTCAAATTTTCATATCTGTTTTTTCTGTCTTGGTCTCTTTTGCAATTAAATTATAGGCTGAGATTGAATAATCAAATGATACAAGTTAAAATGTGCCTCATTTTTCCTCTCATTTGTGATGTGTTCCTCTCATGTGTGAAGATGATATTCTTTTTCAGAAATAAATCTCTTTTTAAATTTTTTTGAGTACCTGGGGATTGAATCCAGGGCCTCGAACTTTGCAAGCACTCTACCAATGAGTTTCAACCCCAGATCGTTTTTCATCTTAAGTCAAAGACTCACTAAGTTACACAGGCTGCCTCTGGCCTTGAACCTATGATCCTCCTGCCTCCCAAGTCACTGGTATTACACATGTGAGCCACAGTGCCCAGGCAGAAATAAGTCTTATAGTTGTACCCCTGGCAACTATTTTTATATACAAAAAATGTTGGAGAAGTACCATATATTACCTGTCAAGTACAGAATAGAATTCTAGAGTTCATTTCTTTACTCAAGAAATATTTACTGAGGATGTATTATGTGACACTTTCCTAGAATACAAAGATAGACCAAACTTGTAAAAAAGAAGAAAGAAAGAGGAGGGGGAGAAGGAGAAGAAGGAGGAGGAGGAGGAAGAAGGAAGGAAAGAAGAAAGGAAGGAAGGAAAGAAGAAAGGAAGGAAGGAAAGAAGAAAGGAAGGAAGGAAAGAAGGAAGAAAGAGAGAAAGAGAAAGAACAAAATCCCTACATTGATGGTGCCCTTTGTGGGGAAGTGACTAATAAACAAAATAGAAAAGCATATAATAGATAGTCTGAAGGCTATAGGAAGTTCTATGTAACAGGACTATTATTTCAGATAAAATGGTTATGGAAGGGATCACCAATATGGTAACAGCTGAAGAAAGTTCTAAAAGAGACAATCCCAGTGACTCAGGAGGCAGAGGCAGGAGGATCACAAATGTGAAGCCAGAGGCAGCCTGGGTAACTTAGTAAGACTCTCTCTTAGCAGGGCACAGTGGCGCATGCATGTAATCCCAGAGGCTCAGAAGGCAGAGGGAGGAGGATCGCAAGTTTGAGACCAGAGGCAGTCTGCATAATTTAGCAAGACCCCATCTCAAAAAAAGTAAAAAAGTGGGTTGAGGGTGAAGTCCAATAGTACAGTACTTGCAAAGTATGCAAGCACAAGGCCCTGGATTCAAACCCCAGTACAAAAAAAAAAAAAAAAAGTCTCTATCTTAAGTTAAAAAATAAAAAGGAGTTGGAGGTGGGGCTCAGTGGTAGAGTACTTCCAAAGCATGCATGAGGCTCTGGGTTCAGCCCTGGACATGTGAACGAAAAAAGGGGGGTTGGGAGAAAGAGATGGAGAGAGAGAGAGAGAGAGAGAGAGAGAGAGAGAGGAATACTGAATGTCAAGGGAATCTCTGGGGGTAGACTAGCTAGACATTTCTAGCAGACTAGCTAGAAATCCCATACAGGAATCCTGACAGGTTATAGAAGCAAATAGCTCACATTAAGGTGATAGCCATGGTCATGGAATAGATATTCTAGATATCATTTAAAGACAAAGCAATAAGGCTGGCTTATAGAGTAGGTTTGATGAGTGAGAATAAGAGAAAGGTTGTTCACAATTCCACGTTACTTTTCAAAGTGTGGTTCATAGATGACCTGCTGAATCTCAATCACCTGAGAAGGATGTTGGAACTAGACTCCTGGTGTACGCAAGAACCTCTGAATCAAACTGTGCACAGCACAGGCTAGTAAACATTTTCCCTAGACACCCAGATAGTAAATACCTGTTATAACTACTCAATGTTGCCAATATAGCACAGAAACAGTCATAGACAATATGTAAAGGAATGCATGTAGCTATGTCCCAATAAAACTTATTTATAGAAATTCAAGTTTAAATTTTGTATAGTTTCCATGTTAGAAAATAGTGTCCTGCATTTTGTGTTGTGCACCCACTTAAAAATTGAAAAAAAAATTAGCTCTTTGGGATATACAAAGCAGGGACTAGGGCAGATATGATCCACCAGCCATAGTTTGACAACCCTATTCTTAGGATCCTCAAATATATGTATATGTATTTTAACATGCACATAAATGATTTGTTTTTTAATACACAAGGGCTTTCATGTGAGGTAGGATTTTAATTCTAACTTTAAAGGTTAGAACACCAGGCAAGGTGGAGCACACCTATAATCCCAGCACTAGGGAGGTAGAGGTAGAAGGATCTTGATTTCAGGCCAGCCTGAGCTACATAACAAGAACCTGTTTCTAAAAAGCCAATCAAACTTAGAAAAAAAATTTCACAAGGAAATGTAACATTCTTTAAATTAGACTTCAGTTTTGGTCTTGGTTGCAAAGCCAGCTCCACTATATATACCACCACCTTGTGGAAATTTTTCTCAGTGGCTAATAGTCCTGTGTAGCACAGACTAAGGAGGAAGTGAAATAAAAAGGGAAAATATTGTTTTGCCTACAGAACTATGTTTTCCTTTCCACGCAGTATATGCTATTGCTTTTATAATTAACATCATACTGATGAGATCTCCCATTGGTACAGGCTGATGAGTGAGATTTTCCACAAAGAGAAAGCACTGCAGGAAATAAATTAATCTCCAGGGAAAAAGAGGGGCAGGATTGTCAGTGTTCACACAACTGCCTAATAGGAGATGATATTTCAGAATTGTTCAACGAATAAAATGACTGTGGTTCTTCCACAATACTCCTAAACATTTGAACCTTCTGAGAGGAGGGTTTCTCTAAAATGAAAGACAATCTTATAACATTGTATTTAGGATTTTGCTATTTGCAAGCTAAGATGGCACTCTATTAGAAACATAAAGGGAATTCCACTAATATTGTTTTGTTAATATTATGAAAAATTGCATTAATATAAAATAGAAGAATGAAAGAATAACCTACTACATAGTTCATAAAGAACAAAAAATGAGGAGCTAAAAGTCTTCTAACACAAAGAAAGGATACAGAGAGAGGGTAATTATCCTGATTTGATCAGTATACATTGTATACCTGTACCGAAATATCACACTGTACTCCATAGATATGCATGAAAATAAAATATTCAAATGATGAAAAACAAATAAAAAATAAAAATAGGACTACAATATGGTATAGCACTAAAAAACAGAATTATAGATATATCAACTTTTTTGATTGTCAGTTTTAAATTATCCAATATTTTAAATGATGGGCTTTCTAATTTTCAGAATAAAAGTAATTATTGGGCTTAGAACACTGCTTAGAATAACACTGAATTATTTAGCTGCTTCTTTATTAAAATTGACTGACAATATGTATCTAAAGTAACTACCTCCAGATAGTATATAACCAATTATTTAGTCAAAGTCTTTAATTTAGAACCACTACTTTGTCCAGACCTCCAACAGTCCTAATAGGGAACTGACTTATGTTCTATTTCCCATAATATAAGTAAAACCTGAAGTTTAGACATTTAACTTAAATTAAGCTCAATATAAAGACTTCTTTATGTCTCTTCATATCCATTTCTTATTTTCTGACTTGTGTCTTGGCCTCAGAAGAGAGCTTCCCTATGCAACTTTTTTCCTTTCACCCCAAATAAGGAGGATCCTAGACACAATGAATCAGCAATATGCGAGCATTTTTTAGAGATGACACAGTTTGGCCCAACAATCGCAATGCTTTGTGATATCAACATAGGCCATTTAATCAAAAGCTCTCAGAATCAACAGCCATGAAGATTACTTCATACTTTGGTGAGGAAAGTGAACCTCAGAGAAATTACCTGGCTTGTGAAAAGCTACACATTGTAGTTTTGAAAGAACTGGAACTAGAATTTAGGCCACCTTTATTTTCTGGTCCAGTGGTCCTCTCAAGGGTTGACTAGTCTATTTTATGAAGGACAAGTAGTTTCAGATTTAGTCTGAAGATGAAGAGAAGTTCAGATAAGATGGTTGAAGCTACAAAAGGAAATTGTATTAGAGAATATCAATCAAGAGAATATGAAATTTGCTCAATAGAGAACATTTATGTAGGACAAAACCAAATAGGCATTTTTTAGTGTTGTAAATTTTTTCTTTTATTTGCTAAACCTGCTCACCAATTTTCTTTTATTTATTTATTTTTATTGGAAATTTTTTAATGTACAACGTAATGTGTTTCATTCTGACATGCATTTCATTGTGACAATTCCATATATGTGTTTCATTGTTCATTGCACAGATAACTTCCCCCTTACCCTCTTGTGCACCTCCTCCCCCTCCCTCACCCCCCACCAATGTCCTCTCTTCTACTTGCATGTCTTTTTGTGGGAATATTTTTCTGTATACCCTTGTATCCCAATTATTATTTAAGTCCACACTTTTTTCTGTAGTGATCTATCTTTTCACATTGTCAGCAGTATTACGTGAATAATCTAGCCCATTTACATTATTGCCATTTAAAAGGTTATACTTTCTGGCAAAGATTTGAGTTTCTGGAGGGACGCAAGGAGGAAAGAGAAAGTGGCCTCCTATTTAGCCAGGAAAATCACCAGAAGCAATTGCTGCAATTAATTAAATTATCCACATAATAACCAGATCCTCCCACAATTAAATAATAATCCTTTTATACAGAATGAGTTTGTCCATGGCTGTAGGAAACCACTGTACCTACAGTCACAGTCCCCTCTCAGAGACAAATGCAGCCAATGATTGACTAGACTCAGGAAGTAAAATGGACTTTCTCAATCCAGGACAACTCCCAAGAGTTATTTCAACTCCAGAGCTCCCTGTGAGATTTGCTAACGTCTCTATCATGATTCATTTTTCCCTCTGCCCAGACCTGCTTCTGTTACTCTTCCTCAGGCATTTTTCCTCAGACCATTTCCCAATCAACTTTCCATGTGCAAATCAACCTGGGAACTGGATTGCAACAAATAGCTTAATGCAAACATTTCCACCTAACAAGCATTACCTACTAAAAATAGCTCTTAAACTGGTTAAACAAGGAAGCTATGTGCTCTTCCCAACCTCTTGCTGCTGAGGTAGGAGGGGCCAGAGTCTACCAGAGAGGATCACGTTACCCATGTATCTCCACAATCAGAATGTTTCTTAGGAACCAGTGACATCACCAAAGGAGATTTTTCTTCCCCTCCTATGTCCAAAACATTTGCCCTCCTATGTCTGTAACATTTGCAAAGGCCATAAAAGTCCCAAAGGGGATACTGAGTTCTTTTTTTGTCAGTATTTGGGGGTTGAAACCATAGCCTCATGTGTACTTTGTCTCGTGTGTACATAGCCTCATTTGTACTTTATTTATTTTTTAGCTTGAGAGAGGGTCTTGCACAGGCTGCCTCTGGCCTCAAAGTCTCAATCCTCCTGCTTCCACCTTCTGAGTCAATGCAATTATAGGTGTGTGCCCTGCATCTGGTTTATTTTATTCTCTTGAATGAAATTAGGAAGTCTCACTTGCCTAAAACCATTACTTTAATCCTAGTTCCTCTTGGTCTTTAAGATAATCAATTAGAAGGAATATGTTGAATGCACGTGCTTCTCTAGTCTGCAACAGCCTCTGCCTTGTACATTCAGGGTGCAGAGCTGGGGCCACTGCATACACAGGGGAAGATTAGAGAACAAGTTTCCTTGAGATTGAAACAAAAACTTTGTTCTCAGGAATTGTGTTATCTGGTACTTTTTAAGATCCATAATCTTAAAAAAAAAAAAAAGAAGAACAGTTTCCAATGAATTAATAATGGCTTGGGTCTCAACACGCTGCAGCAATTTTCACTGTGGTGGTGGTTTCTTTCATAGTCATACTTGATTAGTATTTGAAATGTGGAGGAATTGCAATATGCATGGTTTTCAAAGCCCTTTACAGAATTTCATTTTTATCACTCAGAGAGAGTCAATGAAAAGGTAATAAGAAAAGCTCTATGGGATATTTTTATAGGAGTGTCAGAAGCCAGTAAGCTAACTACATGAAAGAACTCAGATTGTACAGACAGGGTTTGGAACAGAAACACTTCAGAGACTTTATATCTAGTATTTTGACTTTTACATGTCCTTGGAGAAAAAAGTGTGTTAGCTACAAAACCAAATAAGGAGGAGAAAGAAATAAACCATAGGCTTATGAATAATTACAGTTTCAATTTTCTTACAAATTAAATGTGAAGTTTCAAAGATAAAGTGTAATAGAAATAGAGCTGACTTTGTGGGTCTAAAATATTGCCAAAAAATGCTTATCTCTCTTGCTAACTCATCTCAGATTTCTACCATATGGAAGTTAGTCTGGGTAGCTTAATTGAACGATATCAACGCCTCTACAAGTCCATTCACTCTTGTTTTGACCTCAGTAGAGATGAAAAATGTCAGCTCATCATCTCTACAAACTAAAACATAATTCAAGTATGCATTTGATTACTTATCTGACAAAACTTTTTTGTGTGTGGTACACACAAAATGGAGTTGAACCCACAGCCCCACACTTGGATGCTTTGCAAGTGCTGTACCACTGAGCTGCATTCTCAGCCCATTTTTTTTAACTTTTTGAGACAAGGTCTCGCTAAATTACACAGACTGCCTCTGGTCTTGAATGTGCCATACTCCTGCCTCTGCCTCCAAGTCGCTGGAATTACAGGCCTGGGACACTGCGTCCAGCTCATCTGATACTTTTTAAAATTAAAAAATATATATTTTAATCTCTTTTTAAGCCATGAGTCTTTCTTGTTCATTCTTCTACTGATTTCAAAATATTATCATGATGATATAAGCAATCTTAAAAGAAAACACTTTCTTGGCCACAAAACCCATAAAGCAGGGGAAAAATCTACTTGAGGAAAACAATAAACAATCCTGTCATTATTGTATTTAACATTATGCTACACTTAAAAGTTCATTTCTTTGAGATGTGAAGGGCAAGATAGTCACTTTGGCTGAGCCATATATTCCAAATAAAATGACAGTGAGAATCTATATTTTTTGTCTTTAACAAGCAGGCAGTTGAAACTACTGCCCTGTCGCTTAACTGACCTGTGGTCACATTGGTGCCTTAGTGCAGTGGCCCACACTTGTTCTTGTGTCTCTCTACATCAGCCAAATCATTCTGACAACCCACTGGTACTCTTGAATCCAGGCTAGCGTGATTTGAGTGAAGTTTCTTGGATATGTCTACGTGGTGACTGAAATGACACGGGCCACAGAGATTGATTTCACAAGTAAATTACTAGTCCAAAATAAATGCTTCCCAGGGATATGGCAAGGATAAACATTTATCATATAGCAAGTCATTTCTGCATGTCTGAAAGAGAACATTTTGTATGCCAAAGCAAGTAATAAATCACATGTTCCTCAATATATTTTGATAATGTAAGTGTGGAATTCTTGAGGCAATGCAAGTGACTAGAATAAGAAGTTGTTTTAGATACAGAAAATCATCTTCAAAGACTGTATATATTACTTTCTTCTTGTGAAGCTTATAAAATATTTTACACTTATATCATTTTTACCCATTTTTTACCCTTATAGTTAAATAATTCAGCACTTTAGTACATATTACATAATTACACATTGTTTAATGAAGGCTAGGTGTCATTTCTGTATTTTCCGTACCTCATCATACAAAACAAATAATAACATCTAAATTTATATACATATTTATTAGCATTCTATAAATTTGACAAAGCCCCTCTAGTCAATCTAAGAATAATAATTCATTATGACAATGAATTATTAAGACACAGAATCACGGCCCATATAATTCATCTCACATATAAGAGATGTCATAGTGCTCAACATTACATGGACACATCATTTACCTCAAAAGAATCATCAGTTATGAATCTAAACTGAAGACCTAAGTAGGAAATTAAACTTTAGCACTTTCCTTTGGGGCTGGGATTTAGCTCAGTGGGTAGAGTGCTGCGCTGCAGTCTCTGAGGCCCCCAGTTCAATTCCCAGCACCGCAAAAATGGGAGAAGGGCCTGGCAATCCACTCCCAAGGCAATCCCGAAGCACTCAGCCATTGAAAACCCTATGAGGGTCGCTATGAGTCGGATACCGACTCGACGGTACCTAACAACAACAACAACAACTTTCCTTTATTTCCAAATTCAGACTGGCTTATCTATTTGAATACAACTACCAAAATTTGTAGATTTAGAGTCTGAATTAGCCAATGAATTTCAGGTATCCACATTAGCCATTTAGCACCGCAAAAATGGGAGAAGGATATGGTAATCCATTCCCAAAGCATTCCCAAAACAATCAGCCACTGACCACTCTGAGTGTTGGACATGACTTGACAGCACCTCACAACAACAAATACCAAGGTACGGGGTGCCTGCAGCCTGACCACTGTGGCATCTGATCCCATCAGATCTCAGAAGCTAAGCAGGGTCGGGACTCCTTAGTGCTTGGATAGGAGACCACCTGGGAACACTGGGTGCTGTAGGCTTGGGAGAAGGACCCAGTAACCCACTCCCCCCAAAAAATCAGCCATTGAAAATTCTATGAATACCAGAGAAGCACTAACAATACTATTTCACCTGTTGTACGTAGGGTTGCTATGAGTCAGACACCAACTCAAAGGCACCTAACAACAACAAGTTTTAGGCTTGGGGTTCAGCTCAGTTGGTAGAGTGCTGCTCTGTACTCTCTGAGGCCCTAGGTTTGATTCTTCACACCACAAAAATGGGAGAAGGACATGGCAATCCACTCCCAAAGCAATCATGAAACATCAGCCATTGAAAACGCTGAGGGTCGCTATGAGTTAGATTTGTCTCCATCGGACCTAACACCAAACAACAAGGTGTAGAATAATGAACAATTTTTCTCTAAAGTTCCTCTATAGACTATGCATAGAATTAAATTACTTAAAAACTTGATTTTATAGGATAAAAGGCCTTTAAAGCTTGAAAACTACAAATAAAGAAATGAAAATATAGTGTGATTACATAATTCACCCATGTTAACAAAATGAATGGTTCTGGGACTTGGGGACATGACCCCTCACCCCTTGTACACTGCTCTTTATGTCATTGTTTAATTGTTCATTTCCACTTTTCAGGGCAGTGGACTGACAGTACTCCCAGCCCAAATTCTCTACTCTCTATTCATGTCCTTTTCCTGTAATTTTACAGTGCCCTCCTACAGACTTCCATGTGGTTTCTCTTGGACCAACAGGATACCGACACAAATGGACACTTATAAGATGCTTGCACAACTGGTTCTGCTCCCGTCACATCTCATGAGGCCATGAGAGATGCCTAGAGTAGCCTGCTGAAGGTTGAGCATGAGCTCAAGCAGAGTTAGGTTACCAGCAGCTATAAGACCTCTAGATATTTGGGCTAAATTGATCTAGATTAATTGAAACTAACTCAGTTCAGTTAATCTGCATAGCCTCACGAACTAAAAAAGTGTGATTTGGGTTGTATGCCACTGAATTTTTCTGTTGATCATGCAGCATCATGTGGTGACAACTGGTACGTTCAACAACCACTTGTCTATAATATTCTAGACATTAGGTACGGTGCAAGAGTACAAACATAGTTATGACACAGCCTTTGACTCCAAATCATGCAAATGCAACTTCTCAAATTGTCTAAGCAGAGAATTGAATTACCGTACAGTGAGTCATTTATAAATAATTCCCAACTTTGCTAATGACAAAGGATGGAATCCTAGTGATACTACCAGGAATAACTCAGAAGGTTGAATTTTAAATATTAATAGTAAGTGGAACTAAAACACCACATTTGTTTACATTTGCCTCATCCACAGACCACAAAAACATAAGTCCACTCATTATGAATTTTTAAATTTATTGTCAGGCCTATATTACTACACAGCTTTTGTAAGGAAGTATATCTAACCAGCATCTAAGTAGTTTTCTGATTTTGAATCAGATAGCTTTGGAAATTATATTAATTTGAAGTTATGGAATGTGTATTAAATCATAATTTCTTAGTACTGAGCAATAAACCCTATTAAAGAAGGAGTGTAGCTTAATGATTTTCATACCAAATTAAATTGATAATATTAAAACACTGAAGGGAAATCTAGCAGCTTGTGCAAATTATGTTGTATAATATATCACAGACTGCAAAGAATAAATAACAATTAAAAAAAAATCTTTGGTCTGAAAAAGATCCTTAATTAGTCATGAAATCCTAAGGAGAGAAAATAACTTGATCAAAATAGGTCAATTATTACAAAGCCCCTGTGTTTCTTGGCGAAAACCTCTTGGACATTTTATAAATATATTAGTATTCAGAAATTAAGAATTCCATTTTTATTGGAGTCTCCTCTAGTCAAGCCTTATCAGAATTCCCAATCTCTCTTCTGCTTCACTAATTATAGCTGGGTCTTGCTTCCAAGCCCTAACCTAAAGAAGGTAGACACCCCTTAGTTACTGACCCTGCCACATCCTCTCTTCCCTGTTTATTTAGTCATCATACTCAGGTATTTATTTTCTGCTACAATAAAATTCCCACAGTGTTTCATTCTTCATTGTCCACTTGCCTTTCATTAACTCCCAACTCTTTTCCTTCTCTTATGCCTTTCCTATCCCTCAAATGCTTCTATTCTACCTTGACAACTTTGCTCCAGGGCTTGCAAAATTCACTACATATTAAACTTTCTTTTAGAACTTTTTGTATGCCTTCCTATCTACACTAAAATCTTCTCCATTGTAGACTCCATTTATTCTACAAATGATGGTTATTACATATTCCTATACATTCTACTTATCCTCAGATCAGTGATCATCTTGCCCTGAGTGTGGTGCACTGCATCCTTATATCTTTGTTGTTTGATATGTCCACCATCTAGCTAGGCATCATGTTACATCTTATTGGTGTCATTTGTGTAAAAATATCTAGTCATCGTGAATCATTCAAAAAAGGTTTGGCACCTGGATTATTGTTGTCCCTTCTAGCTTCAGTGTGGTCATAATTCTGGATGACATCCACATCTGCAAGAACATTTCATTCAACACCCTCAGTAGGGTGTTATTAGAAATGAACTTTTCATTTATCTGATTTGACCTTTCATTCCCAGAGTCCCACCTAAAGTTTGTCATTATTTGAAATGTTTCCACCAGCAATTACTGATTACCTTCTTCTTTCACTTAACCTCCAACTGTCAAGTTTGTTTTTTCCAGTCCTGCCAAATAGCCTCTCTCTAAGACTGCTCTTCCATGACTTTTTGGGACCTGAGATACACTGATTCCTCTATTTTCTCTATGTTCATCAGTCCTTTGCTCTTTCCTTCTTTCATTTTCCAAGCATTTATCTCAGTTCAAAAACTTAAAATCTGGCAAGAAACTGTCAGAATTTATATTGTTTTGATGCTCAGCAGCATCTAAGAGTATTTAATCTCTTCTTCTTCCTGGTTTCTGATATTCCTCCTAATACTCTGAGATCCATTTTTTGTCTCCTTTGTTGGACCAACCTCCTTAACCTAAACATTGGCTCTTAAGAGTTCTCAAGGGTTGCTTATTCACCTGTTTTTCTTTTTACCATCCTTAGGTAATTCAACAATGACTTCGCTTAATTTATTATCTGTATGTTTTTGACTTCAGAGAAGGAATAGAGACTTATTAAGTGGGATGAGGGGATTAGGAGCTTGTGTGCCATAGTAAATACTCTGGACTCTAACTCTACTGTCCTTTCAGCTCCACACTCCCACCATTTTCCCCCTCTTCTCTTAAGGCCTGACTATTCCACCTGTCAAGAACATTCTTCCTTTCCTATTTCTCCTTAATTTTATCAAGTCCTGAGTAACTTCAACTTTACCCTTACCATGTATACTTTACACAACACATTATTTTCAAGTCTTTAAGCACCTCGTACTTCTACTGTGGTTCATTTTCAAATAATCAAATAATATCTGATTTAGTATTTAATGTTGGTCTCCCTGGTTAAAATATAACTTCCATGAAAGTAAGGACTATACCTGTTCTATTCACTAACCTCAATTCTTATCTCAGTGTTTCAAATAACTATATTAAATAAATGATTAATTTATAATCCAAACATAACATTCTTATTAGTTTTTCTTTAGCTAGTTATCACTGGCTATTTTGTAATCCCCCCACATGTCTGTCAGCTTGTCAGGCTGTGGGGGCTTGTGTGTTGCTATGATGCTGAGAGCTAAGCCACTGATATTTCAAATACAGCATGGTCACCCATGGTAGACAGATTTCAGTTGAGCTTCCACACTAAAACAGATTAGGGAGAAGGACCCTGCAGCCCGCTCCTGAAACAGTTAGCCATTGAAAACTCTTATGAATAACAGAGAAGCACTGTTGAATATGTTGTTGTTGTTGTTGTTAAGTGCCATCGAGTCGGGACCAACCCATAGCGACCCTCATAGGGTTTTCAATGGCAGATTGTTTCAGGATTGCCTTGGGAGTGGGTTGCCACGTCCTTCTCCCATTTTTGCAGTGCTGGGAATCGAACTAGGGACCTCAGAGACTGCAGAGCGGCACTCTACCAACTGAACTAAATCCCAGCCCCTGTGGAATATAATGCTGGGAAATGAGAGCTGCAAGCTGGAAAGGATTCAAGAAAGAACTGAGGAAGAGTTGCCCAAAGTAGAGTTGACCTTAATGATAGGATTGAAGTAAAGCCCCAGGGACCTCCATTTGCTGATGGGGCACAATTCAAAATAAGAAGAAATATAGTGTCTGCAACAATGAACTCAAACACAAAAAGACCGTGTACATGGCACAGTGTTGGGAATTGTTTCGTACTGTCATACTCAAAGTCACTATGAGTCAGATCTGATTCAACAGCATCTAACAACAAACAACTTTGTAGTTACAGGTTCACACAACAAAGTTGGCTTGTATGCAAAAAGCCACTCCTAACAGCACTGCTCATGATGTTTTTGTTATAGAAAGTGAGAATTGAGAAGGGAGTTTGTATACACAGTGGCCCTATATTGTCTAGGCTTGAGAAAATGGCCTGACAACTGAAGAAATAAAATTCTCTGTCAGGCAATGTTTCAATGATGTCAAGTCTTCAACATGAAGATAGGATCCAGAAGAAAGTGAGAAAATTAAAATGTGTGCAAAGAATGAATGAGCACTTAAATAAATTTGAGTGGAATGCATCAGGCCTTTGTGACCACTCCATAGTTTACTTCAAAAATAAGTCCTATTGATTCTGTGTAATTTGCATTCAACTAGTCATCAGGAATGAGTAGTATCCTATCTGCTAAACAGCTATTAAATTATTTTTATCTTATTCTTGCTTTGGAGTTCATATGTTGTTTTATTATTCCTGTTGAAAGTAATAATCTACTTACAAGGTACTGAACATTTGTCTCATGAAAAAAGAACAAATAAACATTAACCCTCAACATGTTAATTAAGATGTCCATGGAAAAAAAAATTGAAAGATTTCTCAAAATACATCTTTCATGTTATACTAAGCTCACTTTGTTGAGTAAATCATCCTTTCTCTGTCTATTGAGATTAGAGGTTCATAATTGTATTTGCTTGTGCCCCTTTTCTCCAAAGGCAAACAGGTTTGCTTTTCCTTAGAGAGTTACAAATGACATGTCTTGGCCAAGGCTTAAATATCATTTATATTTAAAACAACATGAAGTATTGCAGATAATGTATTTTCCTTTTTACTTTGTAGGAAAGCAACCCTCTTCTAACTGACTAAATAGGTGA
Organism: Pedetes capensis; assembly: GCA_007922755.1. Lineage (NCBI taxonomy): Eukaryota > Metazoa > Chordata > Mammalia > Rodentia > Pedetidae > Pedetes > Pedetes capensis. The sequence goes on along the minus strand of VMDO01011428.1, from coordinate 20,070 downwards.
CGTGCTTCTCAGTCTATACAAACAAGTGCTCTATTCCACTGCTTGCACTTTTTTGCTTAGGAAAGTAAATTTAAGTGACACTTCAGAAGAAATTTCAAGCATGGTTGAGAAGGAATCTCTCACTAACTTTCTTCCTGAGAAAAAAATTTGACTGGATACATAAAAAGCAATAATTTAGATACTATACATTAAAATCAATGAGTGTCAATAACTTGTTTTTGTTAGGTGCTGTACATAACAACCCTATGTACACAGAATGAAACATTACCCAATACTGTGCCATACCCAGCACTGTGGTCAGTGCTACTTGGTTTTCATAGGGTTTTCCATGGCTGATTGTTTTAGGAGTGGGCTTTCAGGTCCTTCCCCCAAGTCTAAAGCACCCGGTATTCCTGGGTAGTCTCCCATCTAAGTATTGACCAGGACCAACTCTGCTTAGCTTCCAATATCTTATGAGATTGGATGCCAGGGTGGTATGGCTGTAGCCCTATCAATAACTAATCACAAAAAATGTAAGTTTTTGTGCATATTCCAACTACCATTCCATAGAAGCATACAGTCCTATATGAAATCTGTTTTGACTCAAAGGGATAAGAAAAGGCAGGAAAGATTTTCTATTGTTTGTGATACAGTTGAATTACCATAGATAATTTAATAATTTAGAAGATAATCAAGGTTTTCTTTTAAACCTAATGAGACAATTCAATTCTGGAAATAATCTCTCTCTCTCTCTCTCTCTCTCTCTCTCTCTCTCTGTGTGTGTGTGTGTGTGTGTACTCTCTCTTTTATTATATGGTTCAACCAGCCTAAATCATGAGAAGATTACTAAGCTTTAAAAAAAATTCTCATTTTTCATTATAAAATCCATTTTAAGTGAGACAAAGCTTTGGTTTCTCTGAGGAAAATATTTAAACAAGCAAGAATGTACACTATGAAAAATAATCTGGGGCTGGACATGGTGGCACACTACTGTAATCCCAGCAACTCGGGAGGCAGAGGCAGGAGGATCGCAAGTTTGAGACCAGAGGCAGTCTGTGTAATTTAGTGAGACCCTGTCTCACAAAGGAAAAAATTGGGCTGAGGATGCAGCTCAGTGGTATAGCATTTGCCAAGATGCAAGTGCAAGGCCCTGGGTTCAACACCCAGCTCTGAAAAAAAAAAAAAAGAAAAAGAAAGAAAGAAAGAAAGAAAGAAGAAAGAAGAAAGAAAGAAAGAAAAAGAAAAAGTCTGAATCTGATCATCTATGTAGTCCTCTATTTCAGACAATATTCTGAGGTTTCATCCAGGTATCCATGCATACTCATCAACTGCCTTTTCTATACATTCTCTTCACAGAATAACATCTCCATCATTGTCTTTCCCCCTTCCTTCTTTCCTTCCTTTCACTCTTCTTCCTTCCTTTCTCCCTCCCTCCCTCCCTCCCTCCCTTCCTCCCTTTTTATTTCTTGATAATGACTCACCCTTGTAGCCAGGGCTTGCCTCAAGCTCAAGATCTTCCTACCTCACTCTGCCTCCCAAGTTATGGGATTACAGGGGTGCACCACTATGCCCTGCTCTGTATTCTTTAAACCAGTTGAAAGAGAATGCTACTGAAATTCGTCCACTTCATTCTAAACACAGGGTATTAGCACCTTTCCTGTTTCCTGCAGCCTACTTTGTTTACAGAGTGTTTTCTCAGTCCTATATTTGACAAGCCTTTCTTCATCAGCCCATCTGAAGTTCATTTCATCCTCTTCCCTTCTCCCAAATCTTCAGGCTATGATTTCCCCAGGTAAGACTCCTTATGGGGATCACATACCCTCTTTGGCCTCTACAGCTCCCCCCACCTTGGCCATGCACACCTTCGTCCAATAGAATCTTGCTGTCTGGGCTCTGATCTGGTAGCTGAACAAGGGCTTCACCAGCAGTCACAGGTACATGCATGTATATTGAAACTGAGATATCCTAGAGCCCAACTGTGTTTGATAGATGACATAGACTATTTCTCCCCTCCTTGTTCCAAATATCATCACAAAGTCAGACATTTAAAAGAGTTGGGGATTTCTATTTATCCTCCCCCTTCTCTTGTGTCAGAAAATAGGAAAAGAAAGATGTCTATACCTATTTCCCCAGTTGCCTTGATAAGAAATGACAGCTCCCCATCCTAGCCCTTCAGAGACCCCCCTCTTCCTATAGACTATTTGGGACTAGATCCAAGAAAAACTACCTCTGTTGGAACTATGACTAGAAATATTACATGTATTAAAATCTTACCATGTTCCTAAGGAAAAAATAATCTTTCATTTGCCACTAAGATCCTCACTTTCGAGGACATATTTCAAGAGCCTGTGATGTGTTAACATAAGAGATCACCAGTACTCATATTTCAGCTGTATCTTCTGTTTTCCTTGCTGAAACTGGGAAGTAGGTAATTTGATATCTACAACTCCCATCATCTCTATTTAATGTTGATTTAACTACCTTCTTGGGAAAAACCAAATCCTAACTCACAGATTCTAGAAATCCATATATTTTAAATGAAAAGAGTTTAGGAATTTTTGTGTACATGATTTGGGTAGACAATCTGTTCACATGCTTCTATCAAACTCAACTAATTCTGTTTCTTATTACTCTAATGTTCAATGAACTTAACCAAAGATAAAGAGCATTTGAAGCAACTCTTAATGAAAATATATTTTTTAAATAAGAACTGAATAGATAGCTAATTTATACAATTGTTATTCTTGAGATAAATAGAAGCCCACTTGCCTCAAAAGATGTTCCTGCAGTCACTCCGGATACAGGTCAAGCATGCACAGGGTTTGCTATTTTAGAGATAATGTGGCAAGTGTTTCCCCTGTAAAATACCAAGGTCAGCTTACTTAAAATGTTGATGTTATGAATACAGGATAGATCTTTCTGTACATAGATCTTTTTCCTTCTTATTTTCCCTTCTGACAAATTTAAAAGTAATTAATTTGCATGGTTATGGTCATAACTTTCATAGCTCCTGTTTTAATAGGAAAATCATAACTCTAGAATTCTGTGAGGGTAATTGGTGGCCAAAGGGCAGGAAAATAATCTTATTTTGAATTACAGAAACAGAAATTACAATAGGAAAAATGACATGACACATTTTTGGATGAAATTAGTTTTTGGTGAAATTAGTTTTGAATTAGGGTACATATGAATAGCATTTGAACAGTGTCCAGCAGAGTAATGCTTGCTGCAGATGGCAGATGGGAACTGTGGTATGATACATAATAAGTCTACATCTAGGCAAATTATTTTAAATTAATTTGTTAAAATTTCATTTTAAGTCATCTTATCCTTCTGCATATTAAAACACACCTCTCACATGAATCTTTGTAAAATATATATTTAAGACATTGCCATATTTTTATTTGAACTAGAAACAATTTTGATGACTGTGATTCATGTGTTTCTTCATGCATTCACATTATATGAAACATTAAATGGCATTCTTGCCATTAAAATATTGTTAAAATATAAAAATCTCATGCTTTTATGAACAAGTGCTCAACATAGGAGGAGGTCCTGGAAAGCTGCTTTCCATCTCCTCACATTAACTCAACCCTCACAATATTTTTTTGAAAACTTTTCCCAAAAATGTTACTCTTCTGACTCATAGACCCTTCTTTTGATCCTATTTATTTATTTATTTTTATTTAACAATTTTACATTGAATTTACTTTAACTGGAAGATAAAAACACAAAAATTGGGGTTATTAATGTTATTAATGGGGTAATGTGATGTTTCAATACATGTATATATGTGTAATTTTTGTGTGTGTGTGGTACTGGGGGTTGAACCCAGGGCCTCGCGCTTGCATGCTTTCTAAGTGCTGTACCACTGAGCTGCATCACCAGAACATTTTTTTTTTTTTTTTTTTTTTTTTTTTTTTTTTTTTACTTTTTGAGGCAGGGTCTTGCTAAATTACACAGACTGCCTGTGGTCTCAAGCTTGCGATCTTCCTGCCCCTGCCATGTTGCTGGGATTACAGGCATGCGCCACCATTGTGTAATGTTTAAAACACGGTCAGCTACCACCATTCAACAATTCTCCAAATCTGCATCCCAGGTATGATCCTGCATCTCCAGGATCCTCCCCCACTCTGCTCAGAATGTCCTCTTCAGCTCATGTCCTCCTCTGTGTCCTTCTCTCCCAAATATGACATTAATGTTCATATCTTTGCTTAACTTCTTTTCTTACACTTTTGTAGCCTCTTATAAGTACAATGAGAACATAGACTTTTGTCTCAGAATTTCTCCATGCTCAGGATCTTGGATTCTAAGATTCCCCTCCATGCTCACACTTACAACTACAAACACTGCTCTTCCATCTCAGTTTTAGATCCATTTCTGCTTATCAGCTTTCCTAGCCTCCCTTGTCCTGTAGCAAGAGATCTTTAGAAACTGCTTGTTAATAGCACATCTGTGGTTATAAGATCTTCATTTTCAGCTCGATTCTCTTTGTCAGTCCCTAAAAATTTCTTCCTCTTCTCTCAGCAACCACCTCCCCCACCCCAAATAGCTTGAAACTATTTGTCTCTGACATAATTTTGTTACCTGGTGACAACTTGGTCCTCAGTGTTGCTCACTTCTCTGAGGATTTCTGCTTCTGTTCCTTGGGAGATGTCCAAGGAAGAGACTTCAATCCAGCCTTTTCCTTTTTTGTCAAGGACAGTCTGGCATTCCTCAATCTCAAGAAGTTGCTTAGTAATTTAATCCATGGCACTGGTGGCCAGTTGAAACCAGTTCCCACAGATTTCCTTCTCTATCTCTTATCTTTGTTATTGACTTAAAAATCATCTTGTCCTCTTTTAAAGTAAGTGCCTCGTCCTTTGAATGTGACCCTTTCCCTTCCACTTTCCCTTTGACTTAATTATTCTTACTTCTCTTACATTCTCCGACTCTCCTTCCCCATTGCCTTATTTTTGGCTAAACTTTCATAACAGTAATCAATTCTTACTGCTGTTTCCTTTGTCTTGACTGTTCTGCATATTTATTGAGTGGAATCTGATTTCTGCTCTTACACCTGTACTTATCGTACTTTCACTAGTCAGTCAAATATCCCACATTCTTTCCACAGACCTCATGTTTCTTATGCTTTCTGGTGCACTTAATTCTGTTAAGCACCTCATCACTTTTAAAAAACATTTTCCCCTCAGTCTTCAGTCATTGTTCTCTCTATTTATTTCCTTATTGTTCTCTCTCTCTATTTCCTAGATCTTCATGCACTTATCTCTTTTGCAGTATTTTCTCTTGGTAGAGCGCTGCGCTGCAGTCTCTGAGGTCCAGAGTTCAATTCTCAGCACCGCAAAAATGGGAGAAGGACCTGGCAATCCACTCCCAAGGCAATCCCAAAAACAGTCAGCCATTGAAAACCCTATGAGGGTCGCTATGAGTCGGATACCATCTCGATGGCACCTAACAACAACAACAACCATCTTTTCAACCAGTGATCTCTAAACTATTCTGATCACATCTTACTATGAATAAAAGTTTTAAGCATAAACCATAAACATGGTACTCATACATGTACATAAAATTATATACATGAACCCTCCAAACATATGTAGTTAAGTACATTTGTTCTAATAACATATCATATGCATTATGAAACCATCTCAGTTGAAACTCTAAAAGTTGAAATAAAAATATCTTAAATAACAATTTTATTTCTTATTAATATTGACAAAAGGATTGACTGTATGTCATCATTTTTAAAATCTTGCGTTATTATTTTATGATACAGAAACTCAGTCATTTACGTCAAGACTTAGTTGATTTATACAATCAGTTAATTTATACAGTTTTAATGGCTGTCACTGCTAAAAACGAAGCATCATAAAATTACTTAGATCTAAACACAGAAAGTTCATTTTAATTGCTTTTAGTCATGAATATTTTTCAACATATCAACTACTTTTGCAAAGATATGGTCAAAATTGACTAATAAATTCCTATCTATTCTGGGTCAAACTGTTTTTAAAAGTGAAATAGATTTGAATATTTAATTAACTATTGAATTTTAAATCCACTGAAATTCTCTGGAAAAATTTATAAATGGTTACAGTTTTGTTTTCCTATTTTTTAAGTTTGCAAGAGGAGCAGTTTTATAGATTGGACAGTGTTTTCAACAGTGAAGGCAAATAACATCAGAAATATTACAAAACAATTCATCCTCAAAATGTTCCATATGGGTGGGTCTTTTATTATAGTCATTTTTTCATCTTTTAACTACATACATAGTCAACTCAAGTGTGTAATGTACATATCCCTGACTACTGCTAGGCAAATATAACAGCTAGGCAAATGTGTGAAATGTATCATTAAAAAAATTCTCCTTTATTTATAAATGTTGATGGGGTACAGAGTTATAAAGCTTTTGCTATTTCCATTATGCAATTGTTTTCTTTTTCTCCCTTATTGGTAAATGATGGTGGAGTACAGAGTAGTACAGCTTTGGCTTTTTCCATTACGCAGCTATTACATCACTTTTGGTTACACTTTTATCAACTTACAAAGTTTATGGAGACTTTTGACTAATATAAAACTCACATGCATATTTGGGTTATAGTCCCCTATTTTTTCAATGTACTCATAAAGTTAACATTGTTTTCTTTGAGATTATCCTCTTCCTCTTTATCTCTCTACATCGATTCTCCTCATCATCCCACTTTCTGCAAACTTCCCTTCCCTTTGCTAGTTCCCTCCTCCTACTTTCTACTCTTTATATTATTCCTTCTTTGCTAAGTTTGTGTATTTTTTATATAACAACTTGTGCATAGGACTTATTCTTCCTTTAAGTAAGATTCAGCTCCCACGTATGAGTGAGAACATATGGTATTTCTCTTTTTGAGCTTGTTTTTCTTTGCTTAAGATGATGTTCTCCATTTCCATCCATTTTGCTACAAATGACATTATTTCATTCTTTTTAATGCTGAATAGTATTCCATTGTGTATGTGTACCATAATTTTTTATCCATTCTTCTGGCATTTTTTTCCATTATTAGTAAATGATGATGCAGTAGAGAGTAATAGGGCATTGTTTTTTTTCCATTATGGATCCCTTATATCACTTCTAGCAACACTTTCATCAATCCATAAATTTTATGGAGTCTTATGGCTAGTATGTAGTTAAACTCTGATACTTACTTAGGTTATCTTCCCCTATTTCTCCAACATAATCACAAAGTTGTGTTGTTTATATTGAGATTGACCTCTTCCCCTTCATCCCTCCTCATTGACCCTACACCCTATCCCATCTTCTCTAATCTTTGTTTCCTTCTGCTAGATCCCTCCCTCCTTCTTTCTAATCCTTAAATTGTCCCTTCTATGGTAAGTTTAATTGTGTATTTTTTATATTTCAAATTATGTGTTGGATTTTTTTTTCTTCCTTTAAGTATGATTCAGCACCCACATATGAGTGAGAATATATAGTATTGCTCTTTTTGGGCTTGTGTTCATTCACTTAAGATGATGTTCTCCAATTTTATCCATTTGCTGCAAATGACATTATTTTATTTTTTAAGTTGCTGAATAGTATTCCATTGTGTATATGTACCATAAGTTTTTTATCCATTCTTCAGTTGATGGACACTTTGATTAGTTCCATATCCTTGCTATTGTAAAAAGTGCTGCATTGAATATGGAGATGCAGGGGTTTCTGTGGTATGATGACTTGTCTCTCTTTGGGTATCTCCATGTTGATCTCCAAAGTAGTTGACCAATTTATAATCAGGGGAGATGCAGGGGTCTCTGTGGTATGATAACTTGTCTCCATTTGGGTATCTCCATGTTGATTTCCAAAATGGTTGACCAATTTATCATCCCACCAACAGTGTAACCTCGCTAGCATTTGTTATTCTTTTTGTTGATCGTGGCCATTCTTACTAGAGTGAGGTAGAATCTCAGAGCTATTTTGATTTGAATTTCCCTAATGTCTAGGGATACTGAGTATTTTTTCATGTATTTTTTGGCCTTATGAACATTGTGATTGAAGTCCTAGCCAGAGCAATCAGACTGGAGAAAGAACTCAAAGGGATGCAGATAGGCAAAGAAGAGGTCAAATTATCCTTATTTGTGGATGACTTGATAATTTACCTACAGCACCCCAAAAACTCCTCTAGAAAACTTTTGGACCTAATTAATTCCTTTAGCAAACTGGCAGGTTACAAAACTAACACTCAAAAATCAGTAGCCTTCCTTTATGCCAACTGTGAGCAGGAAGAGAAGGACATTAAGGTTACAATCCCTTTCTCAATAGCCCACCAAAAACTTAAATATTTAGGAATTAACCTAACTAAAGATCCTGCATGTCTCTACAAGGAAAATTTCAAAATATTAAAGAAAGAAATCTCAGAGGATACTAGAAGGTGGAAGTACCTCCACTGCTCATGGATTGGGAGAATCAATATTTTAAAAATGTCTATTCTACCAAAAGCAATCTATAGATTTAATGCAATCTCCATTAAAATTCCAATGACAGACTTTGTAGAAATAGAAAAATTAATTGAAAAATTCATATGGTAACACAAAAGACCACTTATAGCCAAAACATTCTTAAGCTGCAAAACTAGTGCAGGTGAGACCACAGTCTCTGACTTTAAGCTATACTACAGGACTGTAGTAGCAAAAACAGCTGGTACTAGCACAAAAATAGGCCTGAAGACCAGTGGAACATAATTGAGGATTCAGAGATACACCAACACATCTATAGCCTCCTGATCTTTGACAAAGGAGCAAAGCAGGCAAATTGGAGAAAGGATAGTCTCTTCAACAAATGGTGCTGGGAAGCTTGGATTTCCACTTGCAGAAAAGTGAAAAAAGACCCACAACCCTCAGTATGCATGAGAGTTAATTGAAAATGGATAAAAGGCTTCAATATAAAATCAGAAACTTTAAAAGTACTAGAGGAAAATATAGGCAATATGCTCCAACATATAGGCATAGGAAAGCATTCTTTAATAAGACTCCAACTGCTCAGGAAATTGCAACAAGAATAGGTAAATGAGATTACATGAAATTAACTTCTGTACAGCAAAGGAAACAATCAACAGAGTTAAGGAAGACCCCACTGAAAGGGAGAAAATCTTCACATCCTACACATCTGACAGAGGATTAATACCCAGAATTTACAAAGAACTCAAGAAAGCAACTCCAAAGACAACAAGTAATCCAATACACCAGTGAGCAAAGGAGATGAGTAGATAGTTGTCAAATGAAGAGGTTGATAAGGCCATTATGCAATTGTCACATTGCTTTTGGTTACACTTTCATCAACTTACATATTTTATGGGACCATTTAATATATAGTAAAAAATCATATACAATTTGGGGTTATACTCCCTCTTTTCCCCATATATTTGCATTGTTGCATCATCAACTTTGATATTATCATATCCTTCTTTATCTTTCCACATTAATTCCCCTCTCCTGACCCCTTCCTCAATTTCCACTCCCTGCTACTAGACACCTCTTCCCTTCTTTGTACTCTGCTTTCCCTTTCTCTTCTTAGATAAGCCTGATTGATCATTTTTATATATTTTTCTCTTTTTTCCTTCCTATAAGTTACATTTAGCTCCCACATATGAATGAGAACATATGGCATTTCCCTTTTGGGGGCTGAGGTTTTTCACTTAAGATGATATTCTCCAGTTCCATTGAAATATATCTTAATGCTATAATACATCCTTAATTTTAGAAAAAAGTATTTTGTCATGAGAAAGTCAGCAAATCTTTAAATAGAACAAAACACTACCATAGTCATTCCCCATATCACAAAGTATGATGATCCTACCATTCTTTTTATCTTTGTTTCTATAAATTAATAGTATTCAGAACATGTTACAGAATTCTGTAAACTTTTGGCTATGATTTCTTTGCTGTAGTAACTTTATACATAATGACACTAAGAATGCATTTCAGAGGTGGAGTCATTTCTTTAGGTTTCCTTAAGGTGACTTCTTAAAATTGTAGACAGTGCAGCTGCTCTATCAGTAGCTGTATTTACTCAGTTCATCTGTAAAGCAGTGTTTTTATTAAAGAAGTCATCAAGGAATAGAATGAAGGCTTAGTGCACAAAAAATACTTCTTCATGTATTTCATTATTGAAACATAATCTAGCAAATACAAGAAATAGATATGTCAAGAAAGAAGTGAACTATTGTGCAACTTTACAGAAAATCTCCCTGAGTTATTTGTTCATATAAATAACAGATAACATTTATTTTGTGCTTACTAAGTGTCATGCACTATTCCAAGCCTGTTATATGCTTTAGCATATCTAAATGTTCAGAAGTTTTAGTATTATCTTGCAAGAGCTTTTTCAGGAAAAATAAATGACTTTAATTTGCGAATATATTTCTTGATTATTTTAGTTACTTTTAGGAAGAAATAGTATATTCAATGATATTTAACTTTTTCTTTATCACTATTTAAAACAAGTCAAAAGGATTAGCATGAATTTTAGTGAATTTTAAATGTAACAAAGTACTATATTGATGATAACAATTTTAAACAGAACTGGAAAATTATAGACAATTATCTTCATATTCTTATTGCTTAGTTTAAAAATCTATTGTTAGTTATGGTAGCTTCATTTTCTCAGAGGACATCCATAATGTAGAATAAAATCTGGTGATGTTCATTGTCACTTAGAATGCTTGTAAATTTTCATTTCAATCTTCTTTATAACTTCAAATTTTTGGCTGACATCTTGATGTGTATAAATAGTTCATCTTTTTCCTCTCAATGTGGCTGATAGAAAAATATTAGGAGTGTGAAAACTGTCAGTTCCACTTTTTAAAAAACCCTTTTCCTTATATTATAAATATCATAATAAATTTATTTAGTGTAGCATATAATGCTTTCAGGAAATGCAAGTAAAAAGATACAGCTCAATGACTTGGTAAAAACTGAATGCACTCTGTAACTATCACCCAGTTCTGGCAATAGAATATTAATAGCCCTAGCATCTTCCATGTCATGTCTCAATCCAATCATATCTCCAATGCTTTTTTCCCAAACTTAACTACTATCCTGACACCTAATATCATAGCTTAGTTTTCATTCCTGTTTAGAAACTTTATATACATTGAATCATATTGTTGTTGTCAGATTCTGTTGAGTCAGTGTGTAACTCATAGTGACCCTACGTACAACAGACAAAACACTATTGTTGTGCTTCTCTGCTATTTATAACATTTTCAATGGTTGATTGTTTTTTGGGAGTGAGTTGCTGGGTCCTTCTCCCAAGCCTATAGCCCTTGGTGTTCCCAGGCAATCTCCTATCCAAGTACTAACCGGGCCTGAACCTGCTTAGTTTCCAAGACCTGATGGGATCAGATGCATAGTGGTGTGGCTGCAGCCTTTTGAATCATATTGTATAGTCTATTTTACATATGGCTTATTTCTTTATATTCATAACCTACAGAGTATTCCATGTATAAATATACAAAAATGTATGTATTTATCCTATTAAAAACATTTGAGTCATTTTCAATTTTTAGCTATTATAAATGATACAGGTACAAACATTTCTGTATATCTTTGTGCATATCTCTATTGGGTGCATATATGCATACATTTTGATAGTCATGTAATCACTGGGTCATAGAATGTATATATGCCAGCTTTAGTAGATCTTATAAAACAGTTTCTCAGAATAATACCCTTTCACCAGGAATATATGAAGTTCTAGTTTCTCTATATCTCTCCTAAGACTTGGCACTGGATTGGGAGTTAGCTCAGTTGGTAGAGCTCCTCTCTTCAGTCTCTGAGGTCCCAAATTCAATTCCCAGCACTGCAAAAAATTGGAGAAGAATGTGGCAATCTACACCTGAGGCAATCCGGAAACAATCAGCCATTGAAAACCCTATGAGGGTCGCTATGAGTTGGACACTACTGGATGGCACCTAACAACAACAACAACAACAAGAATTGGCACTGTCAGTGTATTTAAAATTTGTAGTAATTCTGAAATGCTGGTATCATCTCATTGTGTTGTTAATTTGTATTTCCAAGATGACTGAAGAGACTAAATAGCTTTTCAGTATTATGTTGGTGATTGTAAGTATGTATTGTGAATAATTATTGTGTCAAAGTTTTCATTGCTGTGAAAAAATACCTGAGAAAACAATTTAAGCAAAGAAATATTTATTTTTGGCTCACACAGCTCATATCATGGCATTCAGGAAGCAAAGAGAGAGAATGCCTGCCTTAGTTGCCTTTCTCCTTTGTCCCTTTCTTATTGTGGTTGTTAGGTGCCGTCAAGTCGGTATCTGACTCATAGCGACCCTCATAGGGTTTTCAATGGCTGAGTGCTTCAGGATTGCCTTGGGAGTGGATTGCCAGGTCCTTCTCCCATTTTTGCGGTGCTGGGAATTGAACTCAGGGCCTCAGAGACTGCAGTGCAGCACTCTACCCACTGAGCTAACTCCCAGCCCTTTGTCCCTTTACAGTCCATCAAAGCCCTCTGCCTATGAGCTGGTGCTGCCCTCATTCAGGATGGGTCTTCCCCCCTTAGTTAATTCTTTCTGGAAATACCCTCACAGACATACACAGAGGTATGCTTTACTAATATTCTAGGTGGGTCTCAATCCAATCAGGTTGCCAATTAAAATTAACCATCACACATATTTTGTGAAGTAACTATTGGAATGTTTTGCCAATTTTCTCAATTGTGCTGCCTGTATTTTTATTATTGATTGGTAAAAGTTCTTTATATAGGCTGAGCACAAGTCCTTTTTAGTATCTCCCATTTATTTGCAAGTAGCTTCCTCTAGTCTTATAGCCTGACTTTCACTGTTTTAATGGAGTCTCTACTAGTATAATCTTTAATCTACAGATTGCCTTCAGTAATTCTTTAAAAATGTTTGTCTATTTTGTTTGATTTAGTTTTACTTAAACTAGAAGATACAATTTTCAAGGAACTTCGTTAGGTTCATTAAGTCTGTATCCAAATGAAATGCCCTGAATTCAAGGATGCCACCATGTCCCCCTATGCAGTGTCCCAGATTGAGAGACATTTTGTCTCTGCAAACAAAAATGAGATCCAGTAACCAAACTGCACAACAATTCTGAACTAATTACGATCAACAACTGCAACTTTGACAAAAAGAAACAAGACGGGAGCCAGGTGTGGTGGTGCACACCTGTAATCCCAGTGGCTTGGGAGGCAGAGGCAGGAGGATCTCAAATTAGAGACCAGAGGCAGTCTGTATAACTTAGGGAGACCCTGTCTCAAAAACTGAAAAAATGGGCTGGGGGTGCAGCTCAGTGGTCCAGCACTTGCAAAGCATGCAAGCACAAGGCCCTGTGTTCAACCTCCAGTACCACGAAAAAAGAAAAAAAAAGAAACAAGATGGCTTTATGTAATAACCCCTTACAAAATGCCCAGGACTCTCTAAGGAGTTTTCCTTAAAAAAAAAATACATATATATACACAAGCCTGAAAATTTCACTATCAATTCACAGGGGAAAAAAGACAGAAGAACCATAGGAGGATGCCCACTCACAGGCAAAAAAAATCCTAGAGTATATGACATCTACAATATATGAAGGGCTGAAGTTTGTGCACTCTGAGGATGGCAGTTCAATCCCCAGCACTACAAAAATGGGAGAAGAATGTGGCAATCTACTCCTGAAGCAACCCAAAACAATCAGACAGCCCTATGAGTGTCACTATGAGTTGGGCCCAACTGGACAGCACCTCACCTAACAAGCATATGTGATATGTAGAATATATGATATGTGGTAACTAGGAAAGAAACTGATATAAAGAAGTCATACATGTTGTGCAAAGAATCTAAAAATAGATGTTTGGTAAACAAAGGACTTTAGAATTCCACCAGTTAATTCAGTTTATATGTGAATGACTTATATAGCTGGCATTTCCACTCCTGCTCACTTGCAGCCATAGAAATACAACCAAAATTCATGCTGTGGCAAACTCTACAGAACAAATCCTATTTCTTCAGATCATTGAGAAAAAATAAGTGGAAAGCTACTGACTAAAAGTAGCATAAAAGTAGGTCTAGCTGACACAGTGGTACATGTCTGTAATCCCAGCTACTCCAGAGGATGAGGCAGGATGATTGCAAGTTCAAGGATAGAAGAAGCCTCAGTAATTTAGCATGATCTTTTCTCAGGATTAAAAAAAATAAAATAAAAAATGACCTGGGAATGCAGCCCACTGGCAAAGAATTTGGAAAGTATGTGTGAGGCCCTGGGTTCAACCTCCTAGTACTACAAAGAGAAAAAAGAAAGTATATCAGTCAATTTCAGTGTATCAACATTAGTTAGATCCTGATTCAAACTGTAAGAAAACAATCATGAGACAACCAGACATCATGAATCTTTACATGATTCATGATGACTTTACATAATTACTGCTGTTTTCAGGTGTAAGGTGGTTTTGTTTTGTTTTTTTCCAGTACTTGAGGCTGAAACCTAGGACCTCACACATGCTTTGCAAGCACTGTACCACTGAGCTGTACCCCCAGCCACACTTTTTACTTTTTTAATTTTGAGACAGGATCTGGCTAAGTAACACAGGCTACCTTTGGCCTCAAATTTGTAATCCTCCTGTCTCCTCCCATGCTGGGATTACAGGCATGAGCCTCCATGCCCAGCTGTATTATTTGTTCTTAAGTACCCCTCATTTTATATTAATCTGCTGAAGAATTTGTTGAGAAAATTACTTGAAAATTACTTGAAATACTTGCTTTCCCCTCACCCTCCAAAATACAAAGTTGAGGGTGAAGAATAAGGAATACAGATAAAACAAAATTAGTTGATGGTTGATGAAGTTAGGTGATGGGTACCTGAAGTTCATCATATGATAAAAATTTTTCTAAAAATTAGGGTCTAAGACTTGAGATCAAGACAATAATATGCTTATGTACACTATAAGGACATTTGGAAACATACATTTCATTTCAGAAAATTGGTTACTTTTTTTCAATCTTAAGGTCAAGGTTGATGATTAGTGCTAGGGTAGAATGAAGTTGCTGGATCACCTATGGTCTCAGGGGCAGAGAATTTTACAACTTGACTCAGTACTTCTCTAAAAGCCACAAAAGAAGCTGTAATTTCGAAGTTTTACAAGGGCCAGGCAGTTGTAGGGAGAAATTGTGAGGAAATAGGCAAAAACCCCAAAACTGGGAAGATGGCTAAATCTTGGGAACATGAAAGTTAACTTGGTTGGACGTTTGTACAAAACCCTTCATAAAGCCCCCAAATCTTGATTGGACAATTGGACTCAAAGCTGATTGGTTCAGGCCATCCTATGGGTGACCTATATAAGGAACTCCACTGGGACAGCTTGACCCTTTCCCTCTTTTATGCCCGGATCTTTGACCACCAGCTCTGTGTCTGATCACAGACCAGGAGGTGCACGCCCCACAGGCAGTGACTGAGGTTGCAATCTAACATCAATACTAAGAAAATGAAAGGTTGATTTTTGTAATTGGCACTCAGAAACATCATAAAGATAATTGGAGACATCATGTGTTTGGCAGAAACTCAGCTCCAGGGTATGGGAATCTGCTACCAAAGGGAGAAGTTGCTATAAGGCCAAAGAAAAAGGTAGTCAGATCCAGGACTGCACAAGTGTAACTTATTGGGGCTTATGGGCAGCATGATATCTTGGGTGGCTACAAGATATGAAGATTCCTGCATCTCAAGGCAAGATAAGCTAGACAAAGTTGGGCTATGGCCCACCAGAGTGTACCTGGCCTTTCTCAAAAACATTGCAAAATAGCTTGGGCTGGCACAACACACTCCACTATCTTAATGACTTCATCATAAAGGATTTGGGATGTGTGTTATGGTCACCCAGAGGACAAAATATGGTTATGACCAAGATGGCTAAATTCATGTCAAGCTGAATCTCTACAACAGTCTATTAAATCTGTTTGTAATAGGTGTACTTGTCTTGAGAGACAACATTAGTAGGTATTTTTTGTAGTAACTTTAATTTTTGTTTGGAGTTCATATTGAACCTGAAGGGAGAAACACTTTTCAGAGAAAAAGAAATTCATGGTGAGAAGAGTTTCAAAATACACAGTGGTCATTTTTATTTAATATTGATTGCCCATTAGTTAAAGTCCTTCAAGTACAAGTAAAACAAAAATTCTTTAATATTTCCAATAAAATGAAATCATCTCAGCTTGCTGGTTTCAGTTACATCTTTATAAAGGAAATGGATTTTCTGCCTTCCTTTTTCTGTATCATTCAAGACAGATTGGTGGATCCTTCCACAAATGTGAACGATGTCTTCGGTATCTTTTAGCCTTTGAGTGTAGGATGCAAGTGTTACCCATGCCCATGATGCAGATGATGAAAGGCACCAGGAAGAACAAGCCAGACAACTTCTGAATCATCTGACAATGTGACCAAGTGGCTCTGGGCTGGGCTGAAGAACAGAGAAAATTTTCCACAGATACTGAGAGCCTCTGCAAATTCAAAATGAAAATTGCCAGGGAAGCTCCTCTGAATCATAAGAATTAATGAGTAATGAAGCTTTTTTCACATGGGCCACTGTGTTGCTTGCTCCAGGATGTAGAATATGGAGATTTATTTATCTAATGATGGTCAATGATTCTCCCAAGGAATGCCAGGGAAATCAGCTAGTATGAACTCTTTATGAAAATTTCTAGCCACTAACTCTCAAAGCATTCATTAAACTACTACATTCTTTGTTAAAGAAATCAGCAGTAAACCCAGTGGTAGAGTTCAAGAAATACCACCTCTGAATATGGCATGTTGGTGTACTTATTACTTTGAACTGAAGGCATTTGGGGAACAGTAGCTGCAAGTAGAGGCTTCCTCTGAGCTCCCCTTACTTGCACAAAGACAGACCCTCTGTCAATTGTTATGAATCTCCTTCCAGAGAATCTTATTCAACCAGGGAAGATTAACTCAGATCACAAGAGAGGAGATGAAGTTGACACCATATCCAGACATGTTATCATTTACTCTCATGTGGGAAGAGAAATATTTCTCTGAGACAACTTCTGTTACTGGAGAGACTTTTTACCTACAAATCAGGACAACCTTTATTCACCATGCACTTCCTCCCCTCTTACTCCTAGAACCTGTGCCATTACAAACAAGAAACTTCAAGCCCCAATTCCTTCTGTAACTCAGGATGCTATATAAGTTTAAAGAGTCTGACCTTTCTTCAGTTTTCATATTTTCTGGGACTCCTGTGCACAGATATGTAATTGATCTATCTGATATCAACTTAATTTATTACTTAACCAAGGAACTAGCAGGGCAGAGGGAACCCATTTTTCCCTCATCCATTCCAGTTATTATTGTTGTTGTTAGGTGCCATCGAGTTGTGTCAAACTCATAGTGACCCTTATAGGGTTTTCAATGACTGATTGTTTTTTGGGGGATTGCCTCGGGAGTGGATCACCACATCCTTCTCCCATTTTTATGGTGCTGGGAATCGAACTGGGAACCTCAGACACTGCAGAGCAGCACTCTACCAACTGACCTAAATCCCAGTCCCTCACCTATTCCAGTTATGCTTGCACCCATAGCCCTGTGGCATCCAATCCCATCAGATCTTGGAAGCTAAGCAGGATTGGGCCTGGTTAGTACTTGGATGGGAGACCGCCTGGGAACACCAGATACTGTAGCCTTGGGAGAAGGACCTGGCAACCCACTCCCTAAAATCAACCTGCCATCAAAACCCTATGAACAACAGAGAAGCACTGACAAAGTGTTTCCTTTGTTGTACATAGAGTCACTATGAGTTGGATACTGACTCAACGGCACCTAACAACAACATACCAGTTATACAGATCTGGACTACCTGTAAGGATGTGTTAGTGGATGGTAACACAGACTAGGTTGTCCAGTGGGATAAACCTCACCATTCATCATGGCATTTCTGTTTGGTTAATAATAAGAGATTAAAGAAAGATGCTTGAATGCAAAGCATTTTTTACCTATATTTGAAATCCTCACTTGATAACAAAAAATGTAGCCATGTCATTTCTCTTTTAGTATGGGTCTCTTTTGTGTGGGTTAGTACTGCATATTTAAATTCATGTATTGAGGAAGGAATAACTTTATTATATATAATTTGTACATGAAATGAAAAGACAAATTCATCCAGAGAAAATCAGGAATATGAAGTATGGTTCACATAAACACACACAGCCCACCAGAAACTACAGAAAATGCTTTAACCCACTCCTAAATTCACTTTGGAACAGGAGAAATTTGGTAAGGTAAAGAGTAAAATTGATGATAAGGGACATGTAAGAGCTGAGAATTTATTGATATGTGATTTGTAACACCAAGATCAAGCACCGTGATTATATAAGCACCTTGTTGTTAGGTGCTGTTGAGTTGGGTCCAACTCATAGTCACCCTGTGTACAACATAGAGTTTTCAATGGCTGATTGTTTCAGGATTGCATCAGGAGTGGATTGCCACATTCTTTTCCCGTTTTTGCAGTGCCATGGATTGAACCCAGGTCCTCACAGAGGGCAAAGCAGTCCTTGTACTAACTGAGCTAAACCCCAGTAATTTATAAGCACTTTAAGTACAGTAAACTCTCTATAAAAGTATGTGATCTGTCATTATCATTTGCCAAGTAGAAATCCAACTGACAGAGGAGCTATAAGTGCCAAAGCTGATAAATGAAACAAGTACAGAAGGATGAAACAATATCCTGAAATGCAAACTAAACTAATACCTTAGGCTGAAGACACATCATGTTCAGACTTATATTAGCATCACTTTATTTGCCATTTCATTAATTCCTCTATATTCTATCTTCTAATATAGTGTAAGTTGAATATTCCATTTCCTTTTTCTAATAAGAGGGCTTAGGCTTGTTTTTGAAGACTAGAAAATGATAACCAAGGAAAAACTGAATGACCAAATAGAATGAAAGAAAAATTTTTGTCAGCAACTTTTTTTACATGTCAGAAGAAAAGTAAAACAGCAGAACAAAAAATAAGAAACTTGTAAAATAAGAATTATTAGTAGTACTAGTTAAAACTTTGCTCATTTGATCTATTGGTGTTTGGTTTAAATTTTCATTTCATTATTTGCCTTAAAAGGAAGTTTGTTGGGAAGGGAGTGGGGAGTAAGGAGAGAACAGGAAAGGATAGTGGAAGGGAAAGTCAATATGATCAATGTGCAATTTATGTGTTATGTAAATGTCACAGAGAAACATTAATTTGTATAGGTAACTAATTAACGTATGCTAATAATTATAAACTTGCAGCTGTAACACTGAGGCATCCAATCCTGTACTATATGTTGAATATGTTAAATATATAACATGTGTTAAATCTAATATGTTAAGTATATAACGTGTTAAATATGTGTTAACCCTAATATATGAAATATATGTAACACGTTACATATATGGTAATGGGCAGGTGCAGACTTGTATTTTGGTAGTAACTTGATATGCCCACCAGATGGCAGTCTTTCCTACCTCTTGGCAGCTACCTCCCAGCATCTGTCTAGCTACTCACTGCTGACAAAGCAGTGACATTATATCTACTCGGTTTGAATATGGGAAATCTGCCAGGACTCTGTGGCTCCGGGATTAAATGTCTCTCATTCGAAAAGAGACTTCCATGGGCAGGAGTTTTTATTTTTTTTCCATTCATACATATATCTTCAGGACAAAGGCTATTTACATAAACTCCAAGCTTCAATTGAGTCTCTCAGGATCGAAGTTGGCACCTTCTCTTGATGTTGAGAACTCCAAGAGGCTGGTAAATGCACTAGTGAATGTTTCAGAGTATTGTATTTCTTAAAGCAGAGCCAAGTATGTATTCAAATGCCATCCATATCTCAAGTATTCTTATCTAATCTTAGCTTCTAGAATATTTACTTAAAACATTTTCATTTTCTTGGCAAAGAGTTATATAAATACATTTAATTTTATCTCTTTTTAAATACATATGTCCCAGAGACATCTGACTAATGTGTTAGATTTGAGGATTTTACTAAATACAGGGTACAAATATATCATAAACTAATTCAAGAATAAAAGGCTTAACATAATGAACAACGACATTT
>VMDO01011427.1:36412-67088 GCA_007922755.1 Pedetes capensis | reverse complement strand
GTGTGTGTGTGTGTGTGTGTGTGTGTGTGTGTGTGTATGCGTTTTGATGGCACTGGTAGGCTGAACCCAGGGCCTTCCACTTCTTTGCAAGCATTGTACCAACTGGGCTGCACAGCCAGCCTCATTTTATTTTTTAGCTTGAGACAATGTCTTATTAAATTATGCAGACACCTCTGGCCCAGAATCTGTAATCCTCCTGTCTCTGTCTCCTGGCACTACAGGTAGGTGCAGGATGCCAGGCAAACATAGCCTTGCTGCTTCTTGAGTGACTTCAGTGTTTCCAAACTTAGATACACTTTAACTCTTTTAAGTATTATATAAAACAAATATTTTCAATATGAATGATTTCAGAGAAGTTAGCTACATTACTGTTGTAACTCACACAGAAGGCACAAAATGGTAGCAAAAGATAATTGAGACCAGTCATTAACAGCAATAGATACAATTTGTATACTAGCTAGTGTTGTTAGGTGCTGTCAGCTTCAGCTCATCATGACTTTATGTACAGCAGAAGAAAATCAGCCATGCCCAGCACTATGTCAGTATTCCTCTGCTATTCATAGGGTGTTTTAATGGTTGATTGGTTTAAGAGTGGGTTCCATATCCCGCTCCCATTTTTGCAGTGCTGAAGATAGAATCCAGGGCCTCAGATCACACAGAACAAGCATTCTACCAATTGAATTGAACCCCAACCCAGATTTCTCAATTAGAAAGCTATATTTTCTGCAGTAATTACAATGGAATAAGGTTACAGATCATTCCATAAATAGAGAGTTAAGAAGCCTGAGAGTCATATTTTCCTCCAAGACTTGTGAAGATCTTCCACTGTGAATGATGCATCAGCCAGATGAGGAGGAAAACTTCTGCCAAAGGTTTGTGTTAGCCACTGAGGGACATGAGGAAGGGAGAAGACAGGGAATCTTCAGCCTTTCACTATCATGTGAATTTGGAAAATAAGTCACCTCATATATAGGTTGTCTCATTCTCCATGTCTTACTCCTATTCCTATCTGTAAGGTACTTTGCTTTCTATTTTCCATGTTTAATTGATCTCCTTCAAGAACTTTTCTAGTTCTATCACAAGGAGATATGAATATTCCCTTGAACAGTCATTTCTGCCCCATTTTTGGCATTATTTTTACCCAAGAAAAATTTCCAATAGTGAAATAGATATAGCAACATCTCTTTATTTTCTTTATTTTCTGGAATCTGAGTCTTAGAAGTGACACACTTCACTTCTAATGAAATAGCTCTAGGGATGCAAATCTTGGAAATTTTTTGAAACTCTACCATTGCTTATGAATTATCATATTCCTCATGAGGGATAAAATGCCCAAGCAAAAATCTTCAAAAACATGTTTGCAGAAGAAGGAAATGTCTGAAAGAAATGCAATGGGGAAAAGTTTTTTTTAAAAAGTAGATATTTTTGAGCAACAAACATTTTCTCATTTCACCTTCAAAACATTCCAGTAGGATTTGCTGCAATACAACTGTGTAAAAAGTTGGAAGATTAGGAGGAGAAAGAGGTGAAGAACTTGAAATGTGGAAACATTTTCTGGAAAGATAAAGTATGTATATATCATTTAAAATATAATCACATAGTACTTGGGCACATATTCTCCAAATATCCAAATATTTGAAAATATATAGAATATATTGGTAAAATACAATTATAAAATGTCTTATAGGGTATTCAGTTGCTACTTTTGCAAGAAAGAATAGCATTTTTTTCATTTAGAAAGATTACTGAACTGATTTATGAAATGTTAAGTAGAATTGACAGGAAGACTACTAAATATTTCTGTTGGATGGTTAAATCAGTGCAATAAGCCATGTGTGGTGGTGCGTATCTGTAAACTCAGTGACTAGGGAGACAGAGGCAGGAGGATTGCAAGTTTGAGGCCAGAGGCAGCCTATGTAACTTAGAGAGACTTGTCACAAAATAAAGAGTAAAAAGGGACTGAGGAGAGTGTCTCAGTGGTAAAGTACTTGCAAAGTATGCATGAGTCCTCAGGTTTAGCCCCTGAGTACTGCAAAAGTAAATGATGAAATAAAATAAACAAACAAATAAATAAGTTGAGGGTTGGGTATATTACCTAAACTTTAAAAATACTAAAATATATATCTAGCACAAATTTTAAGCTATGGAATGGCTGAAAGTTTTCAAGAATAGTGATATTTAATACTGTTGATTAAGACACCTCTTAAACATTGCTTTCTTGATATGTTTTAAGAATCTTACATAAGTCATTAATTCCAATATATAGCCTACTTCTGACTTACAGAAACTTAGAAATAATAGATCACTAAATAAGTATAGTCATCACAATAAATGTTGTGGTCTACACATGCAGGCATAGTGATTTTCTAGGAGAAATGAAGTCTTCCTTGCTAGAAGACAAGGGACAGCATAGTAGCTGAGGCCCATGGACCAGTCAATAGACCCATGTGAGAGCAGAGGCTGAGTATGGAACAGAGCAGCAATGGACTCCTTTCCCTACATTTGAAAGGTTTTTTAAAAGGAGGTGCAGACTCTATGGTTTACAAAGAATAATAAGAGTAGGTCTTTGGTGGCAGGAGTACTTTTGTATTGTTTCTATAATACATTGTCATGAATTCAGTAGCTTGAAATTATTTTATAATCTTATAACTCTTATAGTCTAAATTCTGTATTGCTTCAATTTAATGAAATAAAACAGTGGGCAAAAGTGAATTCCTTTTGGCTGGGTGTAGAGGAGTAACTATTTTTCTTGACTTTCCCAGCCGTTAGATTCTGCTTGCATTTCTTGACTCATGGACCACTTCTTGAAAAGGCAGCATCTATCTAATCATGCTCCTATTACCATGTATTTTTCTCAGGACAGAGCTGGGAAATATTCTCTACTCTAAAGGACCCATGTGATTACATTGTGCCAACCTAAGTAATTCTGAAAAATCTATCTCAAGGTCTGTAATTTTAGTCACATATCCAAAATTCCTTCTCCAATCATGGGTGTTCGGGGCCTTAGGGGATGATTGGCTTTGAGGGCCCATCATATTCTAGAATATCAGTATTTTATTTTTGCTTGCACTGGGGTGTTGAACCCAGGACCTCACATTTCCTTTTGCCAGTGCTATATCAATGAGTGGCACCTTAGTCCATATTTTACTCTTCTAAGAGATTTCTCTTTATGTTATGAAAGTTGCCTCTGTCTTTGAACCTACAATCTTCCTGCCTCCACCTCCCATGTCACAAGGATTACAGGCATATGCCACCATAGAATATTGTTATTTAAAGTGGAGGATTAGAGAGAAGAGCTTATCTTCTGAACTGTAAAATCATAATTCAGGCTTATTGAGCTGAACTTTTTAAAATTCCTTATGTAAAAATTGTATATCCAAATGTATATGCAATCTAAGAAATCTGTGAATATTCTACTATTCTGAATTACAAGAACTTGTGTAATCCAAAATTATTACCATTCAAATATAAAGAAAATATAACAAAAAATTAAAAAGAAAAGTAGCATCAGCAATATGTCAGGGTAGAAGAAACAAATTTTTCATCCACTAAAACAAAACAAACCAATGTAGGCAGAAGTCTCTGTCCTTCAATAAGAGTATGAGTCCATCTAAGAATCTGCAAAAACACAGTAAAGTAATAAACTGGGGGTGAGTACTAAATGTAGGAATGTGCAAATAGGATCTCTGGAGACTGGCACACTTGAGATGTTTGGATATGACTAGAAATAAAGAAGGTTGGTGGATATTAGTAGTAGCCACAGGGCAGATGCCATCCCAGACCCTACTGGCCAGCTCTACAGAGGACACCAATAGTTTTCATTACTGATATAACAGCCATCCTCACTGTGGACTCTCCAGGGAGGGAAATGATGCTGCCCACCAAACCACAGTCAAAGAAGAAGCTGGGTTGTGTGCCCCAGTCCTAAACCCATAGTGGCTCTCCTGGTGCCAAAAAGCCAGACATCTGTTCTGTAGTCACTCTGCTTGCCTTTGTTTTGGCTCTGTGGCCATGTTGTCACACATTGTGGGGGCTGCACTTCAAGGTCCAGCCTGGATGTTTGGGCTGGTGGTGCCACTGCACACACACGCGCACACACACACACACACACACACACACACACACACACACAGATATCTAAACACAAGTCACTTGAGGGGATGGAAGAAAGGAAAAAGCTTCAGGTGCTTTTGCCTTGAGAGGACAAACACAGCTCTTTATTGTCTCTCATCTCTGATAAAGGCAGAGAGAAACCCAAACAAGTGCACAGCTTACAAGTGTTAGCAGCCTAAGTGCTGCAGTTCTATGTTGCTTCAGGGGCAGCAGGGGCTCTTCTGCCTCTGGTGCTTGGACCTGAGACTGT
This sequence comes from Pedetes capensis, assembly GCA_007922755.1. NCBI lineage: Eukaryota > Metazoa > Chordata > Mammalia > Rodentia > Pedetidae > Pedetes > Pedetes capensis. The sequence goes on along the minus strand of VMDO01011427.1, from coordinate 62,725 downwards.
CCTCAGCTTTGGCCTCTTGACACTGGGTCCAAGAGGCTTTCCTCAGCTTGCTTGTAGTCCATCATTCCTTGAGAGTGCCCTGTAGTTGTCCTGGTCTTGGTTGTTAGGAGGAGAGATGCTTCTGTGTTGCTGGTCGAATTCAGAGAGAGTTCTATCTTGATCAGTGGTCCAGTAGAGAGAGAGTTCCTTCCTTGTCAGTGTGGTGGTTAGATGGAGAGCTGCAGTGCAGCTCCTTATATAGCTCTCTCAGAATGGCCTGAGCCAATCAGCTTTGAATCTTTGTTTTCCAATTGTCCTATCAGGTTCAGGGGATTTATAAAAGGTTTTGTACAAATGTCCAATCAAGTTACTTTCATTTTCCCTAGATTTCTAATTTACAAACCAGATCTTCAAAAGCCATTTTCCCAGTTTTGGGGTTTTTGTCAATTTCCTCCCAATTTCTTTCTACAAGATATGTGCCTCAAGGAAGGAGTTGCTGTTAATAGGGTTCTATTCTTCTCAGGCCTTAGAGTCCCAGTCACTCTGAGTGCTTATCTCATGGACACTGACTCTACAGGGTTTGCGACTTCTTGTATCCCCAACATCTGAACTATCAAAGCAAGGTGCTCTATTCTACAGTCTGTATCCTCTGCATCCAGTGTTCCTGTCATGGAGACTCTGGCTCTGAAGATGAACTCAGAACTCCTGCACCTCAGAAACCAGGGCCATGTTTGCTAGACATTAGTGCATCCTGTAGGCCTGTATTGCTATAGCCCTGGATAAGTTCACACTGTAGGTTCTGGCTCCCTGGTTACTGTATAGCACCCAGATACCAGTATGGCAGTAGGGACATATGTGCCGCAGACACCAATGCCCCAGCCATCCCAGAACTTGGACACTTGGTAATCAGCCAGAGTATACACCAATGGATAACAGCCATTAGTGAAGAAAAAGTGGGAAATATAAATATAATATGAATGCATATATACACATATGGTTGTATGTATGAAACTATAAAATGCAATACTATTATGTGCTTATATGCATAACAAATGTAATAGGATATTATTCAGATGGAAGACCATGAGTACACTACACTGAGTGATATAGACCAAGCCTTGAAAGACAAATAATATATGATCTCACTTACATGTCTACACTTAAAAAGTTGAACTCATAAAAGCAGACATTACAATGGTGGTTACCAGGGTATTGGGGATGACATGAAAATAGTGGTGTTACTCCTGGTGTGGAAATTTTTCTGTCAGACAGAAAGAATAGTATTAGAAACCTATTGTACAGTATGGTTGTTATCAGGTGCCATTGAGTGGGGTCCAACTCATAGTAACCCTATGTAAAACAGAGCAAGACATTACTAGACAATGTGCCATGCTTGGCACTATGTTGGTGCTTTTCTGCTATTTATAGGGTTTTTGATTACTGATTGTTTCAGGAGTGGGCTGCAAGGACCTTCTCCCAAGCCTGCAGCACTCAGTATTCCTAGGCAGTCTATCATCCAAGGACTAACCATGCCTGATCCTGCTTAGCTTCCAAGATCTGATGAGATCTGATGGCACGGTGGTACAGCTATGGATGTTGTACAGTATGGAGATTATAGTTAATAATAATGCACTCTATACTTGAAAATGGCTAAGAGATTAGATATTAAATGTTCTCAGCACAAAAAGAATAAATTTATAAGAAGATGGTTATGTTAATTACCTTAGCTTATTTCACTATACATACATACACTAAAATATCACATTTCCATCATAAATATATATATGTTTTCTCAAGAACATCAAAAAGTACATGAAAATTTATCACAAATGTGTGACCAATAATAAACTTATAAGTATTAAATTTTCATAAATGGGATATGCTTGATAATTTAACTTATAGAACCCAAGATAAAATAAGAATAGTAGGTGAATATTAAAGTGCATCATTGCTCTCAAAGCTCTTAACATATGAAGACTTGATGGTATATACCAATATACTTTTCAAATTTCAATTTGTTAAATTTTCTTTATCACTTTCTATGAAAAAAACCTTTTATGAAATAGTGCTACTCTATTTTAATCAGTAATAAAATTATTTTGGGGGGCTGTGGCAGGGGCTGGGATTTAGCTCAGTTGGTAGAGCTCTGCTCTGCAATCTCTTACATCCTAGGGTTGATTCCCAGCATGGCAAAAATGGGAGAAGAACATGCCAATCTACTCCCTAAGGAATCAGCTATTGAAAACTCTTTGAGGGTCTCTATGAGTCTGACAAGATTGGATGGCACCTAACAACAACAACAATAACAAAGTTCTTTGTATAATGCATCTATGTCATGCCTGTAAAAAAGAATTATACAATCTCCATAAGAATTTAGATTCTCTTTAGTGTATTATGCTAGGAAAATGTGGGTTTTTGAACAAAAGAAAATCAGCTATTTCTATGAAAGTAATGGTCATAATCTTAAACCACACTTACCATCCAAACTTTTGAATAAATATTACCAAATGTAGAATAAAGTATTTGCACCATTGGTAACTTCTGCCCTTCCTTATTCAAGAACAAAATCTCTTCACTTTCACTGAAAGTAGAAGTCAATCACTGGTTTGTTGTTGTTGTTAGGTGGTGTCAAATTGGGTCTGAATCATAGTGACCCTACATGCAACAAAACAAAACATGCCATGATTTTGTGCTAGGCACATGATCTTATTTATGTTTAAGTCCACTAGTGTAGACACTGTGTCAATCCATCCAGTTGAGGGGTTTCCATTTTGTTCATTGAACTGCCACTCTCCCAAATATGGTGTTCTTTTCCAGGGATTGGTCTTTCCTGACTACATGTCCAAAATACCTAAGATGCAGTCTAGCCATTTTACTTCCAAGGAGCACTTCTAGGACAAATCCATTGGCTCTTTTTGCAGTCTATGCTATATTTAATACTCGTCTCCAGCACCATAATTCAAAAGCATTAATTCTTTTCCTTTCTCACTTATTTGATGTTCAGCTTTCCCAACCATGTGATGTGACTGAAAAATACCATGGCACAAGTCAGGTGCATCTTTATCTTCAATGTGAAGGCAGGCTCATTCAGCATGTGCTGTTCTCTCTTTAGTGAAAGTTGGCTTTCCCTAGAGGACATGTGCAAATTTCTTGAAATAGTGAGAGATTTCTTGCCAATCATTAATCTCAATCTACCTCATAAATTGAAGATTACAATTTTCTTTTTGCAAATCCTTGACACAGCCTTCCTTGCTCATTGTCTCATGCTATGTAAAAATTTCCTTCCTTCCTTCTCCTCCTCCTCCTCCTCCTCCACTTCTTCTTCTCCTCCTTCTTCTTCTTCTTCTTCTTCTTCTTCTTCTTCTTCTTCTTCTTCAACTTTGTCTTCTACATTGCTAACATTGTTATCTACATCCTAAATTTATTTCTTTACCTTATTCATCTGCATTTCTATATCTCCTTTGAAATCATTGATCAGTTTTACAAGTAGAGTTTTGAATACTTTGTTCAACATTTAGCCATTTCATTATATTTAGATTCACTAGTTGAAGAATTAAGGTATTTCCAGAGACATGTTGCCTTGCATTTTCATGTTTCTTTTGTTTCCTTTTTGTGATTTGTACATTTGTTAGGATGGATATTTCATCCCATCATATTTGGGGATCTTCTTATTGAGTAGCTATCTCTTGAGAGCTACAATCCTTGGTACTATTTGAAGACAAGAAGAGAAATCACTGTAATAGGTACAACATCTGACAACATCAGATATAGAAGTATACTGAAAATGAATTAAAGTCAACTTGTACACTGCCAATGACTACAGAAAAGAAAATAGTAACAACAATGTAGAGTAAGCATTGGAGTTAGAAATTATTTAGAGCAAAATTAAAAATAGTAATTGCCTGAAATGAAAGGAGGAGACAGAAAGGTGGAAAAAAGAAAGAAGTAGCAAGTAATTAGTAAAAGAAAGGGAAAACAAGAAGAAAGAAAATGGCAGAAACAGGGAGAGAAAAGATCAAAAGATTAAATTAAACAACTTTATTACACAATAAAGAAGAAATGTGTAAACAACATTAGATAAACATAAAAAGAGGAATACAATATAAAAAGTCTAGGAGAATTCATTTTTGATAAAATAACGTAAAAATGATATTAAAAGTATATTAAATATAAAGAGAGGGACAGATGGGTATCAAAAGAAAAAAGTACTGAAAATGTGAAAGAAAAAAAAGTATGTAGGAATTAAGGACAAATGAGAAAATAGAACTAAAAACAAAATACAAAAAAAAAACCCTTTAAAACAAAACAAAACAAAAATGACAAACTACTGGATTGGCTTTTTTCCGTGTCCTGTAATATTGGAGTCTACTGTTTGAGGTGGTGATCAGTTGAAGTTAGAGTCTATTATCTTTTCTACCAGCTCTGTGGTGCTGGGATTTAGCTCAGTTGGTAGAGCACTGCGCTGCAGTCTCTGAGGTCCCGAGTTCAATTCCCAGCACTGCCAAAATGGGAGAAGGACCTGGCAATCCACTCCCAAAGCAATCCCGAAATAGTCAGCCATTGAAAACCCTATGAGGGTCGCCATGAGTAGGATACCGACTCGACGGCACTAACAACAACAACAACAACAACAACCAGCTCTGTAGGTGTTGAGCCTGAATTCTTCAAGTGTAGTTATCTGGCTGGGCTGCCTTCACTTCAGGACCTCTCTTGTGTACTTGAAGCCTCTGCTCTCCACACTTAGCTTTGCTGCTTGTGGATCAGCTAGGTCCTCACCCATACCTGAAACTCCCCAGTTTGTATTCCCTTGTGTGGTTAATGTCCAAGCCAAGGGATGTCACCAGGATGCTTTGGGGAGTGGAGAAGCAAATGAGGCCCTGAGATCTGTCCTGAATGCCCTGCGTCAGTGCTTTGGAAACTTGCCCAACATTAAACACAGAGGCTAGGAAGAGGCTGCATGGATCAGATGCTCTGCTTTCACTGAGCTTCAAAGTTCTAAATTGCGAACTCCATGGCAGCTAGCTGGCTCCAGAAGTGGAAAAGCCTGCTGACTTCATCTTGGGGTTGCCATCTCCAGTTCCCATCAGGAAATGAGGTTAATTTCTCCCCTCAATGGGTGGAGTTAGTGTCCACCTTACCAGCACTTTCTGCTGTCTGAACATCTCAGTGAGTCAGCACACACCTTTCTCCTCTCTGTAACTGTGTTGCATCTTTGTCCCAACCTGGAGTTGTAGCAGGTCACTCTAGGTTCCCTGACCCATGATTATCCCTTCTTTTCAGGGTCCCAGAGTAACTTAGTATCAGACATTGGATTCCTACTGAGGATGGCACCCGGTGACAAACCTCTAGATTCAGAGCATGTTAAAATGTTTCTCTTCTCCAATGCTGACCTGTCAGTCAGCAAGAGCCACTGTCTCACCAAATCCCTGGAATGGGTTTAAGAGTTTCAGGGACTATGGGCTTGTCCTGTGGGATTGTCAGTGTCTTCACCAGGGCCATCTGGCTTACCTTTTGGATAAGCTTCTCTTTCTCCTTCCTTCCCAGGAAGCCATGGCTGGAGACTCTGGGTACTCATTCCTTCTCACTGCATGGCCCTTCTGTTCTCTGCGCTCTGGGTCTGTTCTGTGACTTTTGTGATTTCTGTGCATTTGTATTCTTTCACTCTCTGGGATAAAGTCTCTTCTAACCTGAGTACTTTGGTTTATCACATCATTTGTAGGCTGTTTCTAATTTGCCATTTTAACCCCTAAAGCAGCATCTTCTAACCATGTTCTCTAAAACTTCATGGCATGATAAATTTTAGTTGTCTTGGTGAGAGTTTTTATTTTTCCCCTGTATGGAGGTTTTAACCCAGGACCTGACATATGCTAGACAGATCCTCTACTACTGAGCTGCACCCTCAGTCCCCTTTTAATTTTTAATTTAATTTAGTGTAATTTTTTGAGATTGGGTATCACTAAATTGCACAGGCTACTTGTGGTCTTGAACTTGTGTTCCTCTTGCCTCAGGCTTCTAAGTGTCTGGGATCATGGGTTTGCACCAGGGTGCCCAAATTTGGATATTTTTTTAACCTGAGTTGATTTACCCCTTCTTAGGCAACTTGGTGGTATCCCTGCTTCTGAGATGTCACCATATTGATGCTGAATTTAGTATGGACAACCACTAGGCCTAGTGCACTACAGAGCAGAATTCCTGGACTCAAGAGATCTTCTTGCCTCAGCCTCTCGAGTACTGAGTACCTGGGTCTATGGTGTACATAACACTGCTCGCAGGTAGGGAGAGTTTCTAAGTGAACATTGGTGCATAGATTGATCACATGGATTTAAGACTTAAACACAGCAGCTTTAGGAAATACAGAAATATTTGAATTTTTCTTGAGATTTAACTTTTGCTTCACAATATCCCTACTAAAATATATAAAACTACATTGTTAGTAAAAAATATTGAGTTTCATGACAACAGATTACAAAAAACATATTAACATTTACATTTTAAACCAAAGAACATTTATATGTCATTGACATTAATTATATTTATTTACTCATTTATTTGCAGTATTAGGATTAGAAATCAGGGTCTTGTGCATGCTAGGCAAATGCTCCACCATTGAGCTTCATCCGTACCTCATTTTATAAATTCTTATTTTGAGACAGGGTCTTGATAAGTTGCATACTGGCCTCTGGCCTTGATCCTGCAATCTTCCTGACTCTGCCTTCCTAGTAGCTGGGATGACAGATGATTTTATTTTTGTTGCTAATTGTACAGGCTTATAAAGCAAAATAAACAAAATAATCACAATTATACTTAAGAATAAAATCAGTATTGAAATATTTTTGAAAATTCAGATTTTTAAAAAGTGAGTTAAATATTTCATATGCAATAGTTAAGAAAATAACTAACTACAATCACTCATTGAATTTATAGAGAGAAGTACCGCTGGGTTGCATTGTCACAAATAACATGACCAATTACAAAAATTCACACAATAAAGATTAGTAATTACAACAGCAATAAACTGAGGAAGCATGCTTAGCTGGAATTTATTGAAGAAAGTATATAATATGAATTCAACAGAATGGTATCAGAAAGAAATACTCTTAACCATCAGTAGATTGCTATTGCCTTATGGCAAGGTGTCAAAATTAAAGAATCCTTCTAGTAATCTGAAAGAAACTAAATAATGACATCAAAAATACAATTGGAAAGATATAAAATTTCATCTGAATATGTGTCATTGTTTGGCAACAAATATAGAATGCAACATTTTGGCAAATATATCTGTAAGGGTTCTGTCTGGGACATGTACCCCTGATAGGAGTAATGTCTGGAAGAGCAGACCCACAATAACTATCATATCATTGTCAAAATTTGATTTAGAATAAAACTAACAGAAGAATAAGATACTAATTCCATAATTTTAAATACCTGATGAAAATAATTATATATGAAACACAAATGAAACAGGAAAAAAATGAACATGGTATAAATACTATGTGCCAAAAGTTGATAAAGGAATTATACTGATTTAGTATAATAAAACACATTTTCAAGCCAGTTGTTATGGTGCATACCTGTAATCCCAGCTATTCAGGAGGCTGAGGCAGGAGGATGACAAGTTCAAGGCTAGAGGTAACATGCTTAACATATCAAGACCTTGTATTAAAATAAAGACTTTAAAAAATTAATTTTCTTTGAATATTCATCAGTTTTACAAAATGACAGATCTCATTGAAATGTATTATTATATAAGCAAAAACTACAAAACATCGTAACTATCGAACTTAAAATATACATAACAGTGCTAGTAGAATAAGATTGGAGGGGGCAGAGTCAAGATTTTCTACACTCACCTAGAAAGACATTGTTCAGGGAACTGACAGACTATAACCAGCTAAATAGCAAAGAGGATGTTATATTTGACTGGCTTGCAAAGAAACATTCAGGAAAATAAAGAAGCAATTATCAGAGTGCTAAGTTTCAGGCTTCTTTTGCTCACTGGTTTTGTATTCATATAATGAATGAATAGCATTGTCAAGAGTATTTTAAAGTGTCTTAGGATAGAACTGGCACACAGCCAGGAAATTCTGCAACTCCAATTCTGAGGGAATATAAAGGAAATACCAAAACAGGGTGAGAGGTGTATATTTCACTGCCTTTGTCTCTTATAGAGTTTCAGAATATCTTACAAATCAGTTTCTGAAGCCATGGGACTCAGATCCTAGATTTTCTCCTAAGATTATAAGCTTCCCACACTACAGGTAGAGAACAACTTCCTGTTGCTTGTGAAAAATGCACAGAACTAAACATAAATTACCTTTGTCCCAGATCTAAAACCCTCATAGAATTACACAGGTATAAAAGTAATCAATGTATACTGATGTCAAAGATATTACTTATCCCTTATATATGTGAACTTAATTATGACAATAATTAAGCTGGAGTTTTTTATAGTGGATTTTACTAATTATACTCTTATTAGAGAATAGATAAATGGAGCTTTAGGATTGAAATCACAGAATATATATTTGTCCATATGTATAAGGGCCCCCATATAGGAAACTCCAAGACATTCAGAGATCAGGAGCCTGAAGATAGAAATATAATTAAGTAAAGAAAAGTTGTAGGTGAGTGCATTCCTTGGGTCAAGGTTGAACAATCCACTAATGCAAAAGATAGAGAAGAGGCTTCATTTCAGAGTTTCTGAGGATGAGTTTTGTAAAACTCAGCAGTTTGTATTTAGTATATATCAAGGTCATGATTTTAAAGGGAGTTGGGAATAGTATTACTCTGGATTACAGAGGATATGCTGCAAAGGAACCTGACATCTCTTCTTCCAGAAAAATTTCCTAGTGTTTATATATGTAATACCTGCTAGTACATATGCTTGATTTTGCCAGATACTCACTTCCTACTCTGATTGTATTTCCACTGTGAAGCAAAGGCCTCTTTGAAGAACAGTGTTGTACATAGACAAGACCCTCCATTATACAGAGAAAAAAGAAGAGGAGGAAGCAGAGGAGGGAGAGGAGGAGGAGGAGGAGGAGGAAGCAGCAGCTGAGACACAGAGGCTTAATATGCTCAAGATCAGCTTATCAAAAATTTTAAATTTTTGCAGAGGCATGAAAAAAGGATTATATATAGCTTATATGAAATTAGAAGGAAAACATATATAGTTAAATGTACTTGAGCAAGGACAACCAAATGTAATTAACATATTACACATAAAAAATAATGTATGATGTGTTTAGACACAAATCTTTTCTCAAACTGAAAGAAAATCTGGCAAACTCTTCTGTCAAAAAAAAAACAAAAAGGAAAAGATGAAGACAGAAACATAAAAAGGAAGAAAGTCAGTCAAGACAAATTCTCCTTCACATTGAGTGCCTAGCTCTAGGAAGAGAAAGAGTTAATATCACTCCTCTCCCATTCAGATGTAGCAAAAACCCAAAGCACCAAATATGTGAAGAAAAAACAATACCCTCTTTGATGAGAAGTAACTGCAAATGTGCTGGAAAAAAGGAAAGAAAAACATATTAAATTGCACATGATAAACACAGTAATTACCAGAAATTTTGGACGGTATCCTCTCTTGACCCTGAAGTCTATACAGACCAGGAAGAATATAATCTTTATCAGTCTCTCTAGGTTGCCAGTATAGAGCAGTTTCCTACTAACCTATCTGAGAAACAAGATAAAAGATTCAAAATTATTCCATCATTTAAGGTCTTAGAACTCTATGTGAAATTCTCTTCTCTAATGCTAAATTGGAAGTCACAGTTTGGTCTGTGAGCCAAATTGGTCTTTCTCATTATCTTTCTATTTGCCAGTCAAGGATCTTGAAGTGCCCCCAGCTGTGCAACAGCATACTGAATTATCTAGGTTCAAAACTACAGCTAGTAGAAGGAAAGAGAAGGGAAGGAGAGATCAATACCCCGCGAGTCAAGTCTTTTCTGTATGGACTTTCCAATTTGGAGTGCATTCAACACACTTGGGAAGGACTAAGGAGTTAGAAAAACACCTCAGAGTAAAAGAAACCTCCCTAGTAACAGAAATGAAGTAAACTGGGGAAGAAAGTAATTCATTTATGACCATTACATAAAGTTGCATAAACTGCTGTTTAAAAAAAAGAACAGAGATTATTTGCAGATCACTTTTTTAGCCATCTACTTTTGGCATTAGATATTCTAACATTTTTGTACCTTTTCATTTTTGCCTTCCATGATGACAGTTTGTATACTGTTTTAGATAGACAATTTTTCTGATACTATGTCTACACTAGCTTACCTTAGGTTTTTAGAGAAGGATAGGTAATTGCATTAACTACCTCATTTGTTCATTGTGAGGACTTAAATAGTAAATAAATACAAAATTTTATTAGAAGATATATCTCCTGCATACTGCAATAATACTTTTTGTTATTATTATGTAATTATTATTACTATGTAGACTACATCTTAATATATTTGTGGAACAAAGAAACATATAAACAAATAGTGCATAAACTACATGAAATTTATCTTAACAGGCATTGTATTGAATTCCTATCATTCTGTGTTGCCTCTACTTCCATTCTGAACCAAGGTTTAACTTTCTCATACCTGATGCAGGGCTTAGTCTTCCTTGACACACCCTCCAGTTCTCCAGCCTCCCTGTTGCTCCATCAGGTCAATTTGGACATCTGCCTTGTTCCACTACCTCTTGATGACCACATCCCCATGGAGTCTTGACCCCTGGAGCCCATCTTATGTGGGCTAAGTAGACATTCTCTGGTTGACTCTACAAAATGTGTTTTGGCTTTCTGTAACCACAGCTTGAACTGCCCAGGGGAAACCTTCCTGGACTGTAGTGTTAATACTGTGGCCCTCACTGTCTGTCAGGCTCTTTACCAACTAGGAGAATGTGCAGGTCCTATACAGCTATTCATGTCACCTTTGGCTCTGCCATGTGTACTGCACACTTCTCTCTGGGATCTAGAAGTAATTAACTGCTTCTGTTATTTCATGTGCTTTGTTGATTTGACTTTTTGATGTCTCCTTTGACCAGAACACAAGATATTAACTTCTTTCCTGAAAATAGCTTTCCCAGACAGTGGCTATTTTAACAGTATACTAGGAAAATGCCAGACAAGACCATAAAGGTGTTTGTCATTACAATAAAAGTTTCTTTGGAGAAAGACCATTGGTCATAGGAGGGGCACTTAGGTATTGGGCTGTCCATGAGAATAAAGAAGTATCTTGGCAAAGACAATTTGCAAATATTCATGACCACTAACCCCATGGCTCCATTATGTTGGGGCTAGAGTTTATAACTATCCTTCAGACCAAGACCTCACTATGAAGTTACAAAAAACATTACCATACTATTACCTTAAAATTTTTAGATTAGTTTAGTTTAAATGGTTGTGATTACCATTTTAGCTTATTTTTTCTAATTTTCTTCTGTGAATTACTACATGTAGATTTAACACATTAAACAAAATTTATGAAATGTTAGTGAATGGAGAAGTTATTCTTTCTTAAGATTTAAAATGTTTATATTCAGAGTCATTTTTTCCATTATAGTTTTCCTATAGTTTCTCTGTTAGAGTTTTAATATGATACTAATGTAAAACATAATTTGTATTAAATATAAGCAAATATTTGAAAAAATCTGCACTTGTTTCCTGACATTCATGTGAAGATTATTCTAGGAGGGAAAATGTCTTTTTACAAATGGTACTAATATTTGCACAAATTACCCCCCAATTCAACATAATTACATCTAGAGAACAAGACAGAGATGTCTCCAACCTACTGATATTTAAATTCATCAATGTGCATTTTGGACTAGAACTCTGATTTCCACAGTATATCATACACAAAAGTGCATGCTTTGTACCTCTATGTAATTAGTTCCCCTCTATGTAATTAGTTCCCCTCACTATTTAAAAGTAATTGATTAATCAGAAATTTTTAAAGTAGTTTTTACAGATAACAATGATTTTGTTGTTGTTATTTTGTGGCACTAATGCATTAAACCCAGGGCCTTGCACATAACTTTGCAAATTCTTTGCCACTGGTCTGCCCTCTCAGTCCCATTTTTATCTTTTATCTTGAGACAGGGTCTCACTAGGTTATGTAGTCTGCCTCTGACCTCAGATTGTGATGCTTCTGCCTTTGCCTCTGGAGTGCGCCACCATGCCTGGCAACAACTAAAATCTTAAAGATAAATAATAGATTCGGTTGAACAGAAAATGCATAAACCATGAGATTCTAAACACATTTTATTTATTTTGATGTGGGAGAATACCAATGTGCTCTTCTAGCAAAGAAAAGTAAGGATATTTCTCATAGCTCACTCTGCAATGAAGTAGGAAAAAAATCAGCCAATATATATCCAGCAGCTGATGAATATAAAATTGGCTTTATAAACAGTGTTTTGTCTACAGACTGGGAAGATCATCTTTAATGGAAAAAATTGATGTCAGGCAAGTGGGATCCTGTGGAGATATGCTTTAGCATATTTTCCAGTAAATACACACTTGTGAAAGTCCAGACATGCAGATTTATACTAATGTATAATGAATTATTGAAAGTGCCAGTGTGCTGCTTCTTGTCACATGGTTATAAAAGAAGCATAATATTATGAATTCATTTTATCTTCAATATTTTCAAAATTCTTAATGTCAGTGTTAACTAATTGAGATTTATTTTCAAACTTTCATACACATATCACTTCTATAAATAATTTCAAGTGTCCCAGCCATTACCAGTTCCTTTGTTGTAGCCTAAAATATTAATTCAGGTCCAGGGTACATAAAGTAAACTTTAACTTTCTTACAGTACTTCAATTTGATCTTGGAGAAATTCTGTTCCTCAGACTACTGCCAAATAATCTTTTAAATCCAAAGAAATAATGCTCCAATGAGACCGTAAAATAATTGCATTGGCTACCAAGTGCCAACTACTATATCCTTAATAGCTTGATAATTATCATGTTTCATTTTGCTCCACAAGAATTCTAGAATAGGAAGTAGTTTCCCTCCTCAGTTATATATTTGTCCTATGCATATCATTTAAAGTAGACTTGCCATCTCTTTGTTAGGTGCCATCGAGTCAGGTCCCAGCCACTCTCATTGGATTGTCAATGGCTGCTTGCTTCAGGATTGCTCCAGAACTGTATTCCATGTCCTTTCCCTACTTTTGTGGTGCTAGGGATCACACGGTCTGGGATTTAGCTCAGTTGGTAGAGCTAAACCTGAGGTCCTGAGTTCTATTCCTAGCACCACAAATATGGGAGAAGGACATGGTAATCCACTCCCATTGCAAGCCTGAAACAATCAGCCAATGAAAACCCTGTAAGGGTCTGTATGAGTTGGACACAACTCAAGGGCACCTAACAACAATGACAAGGGATCATATGGGATCGTCAGAGAGTGCGGAGCAGTAGTCTACCAACTAAACTAATCTCCAGCCCAGTCTTCTCTTTAGTACCTTATAAAGAAAGCTTAGTGAATTATCCTATTTTTGTTAGTTCCTTCCAAGAATTATGTATAACTCATGAGTTATGAATGGTAAGATAATTTGAGTTACAAACACAAAGTTAACCTAGAAATAATTCGTCAGCTCTAGCACTAATCCATTTTGTTTTGAAAAGCATGCCTTTTCAACCTTTTGCTATTGGGGGAAAAAGAAAAGAACCATGATGTACCTTTCTTCTTTATAGGAAACATTTCACTGTATGTGAGTTCCACAAATTATTCAGTATGCAACTTCTGCTTTACTCTGTTTTTTAACAAGTTTTGCTGAGCAAAAATGACTTTTCCCATTTTTTCTCATCCAATGTCTGTTAAAAGCTATTTTAAATTTCTATCTCTAACCTAATTTTATTTTATTTTATTTCCCAATGGAGTGGTTGTATTTGCAGTTTATGCTGTTTCAGATTTTCTGACAGGGATAGATTATCATTTGTCTATTTGGATTTCTTCAGCCTCAATAGCTACTTCTTTTTATCTGGTAATGGGCAATACAATCTTTTTTTATCTTACTTTACATAAAATATTGATAAAGCTTATTTTTCTTTTCTATTTGATACTTATATTAACTATATAAGAATAATGTCTATTCAAAAGTCACAAATAATTTTTATTTCCTCTAGCAGCTCAATATTTTAAATATTTCATTCATAGAGATTTTGATCTATGAATCACTCTCAGTACTTTGTATATGTCATTAGTTTAGTTTCACAGTTTTTTTTTTCTTTCTCCATTTGGAAGTTGAACCCATTACAAATACTTTGCAAGTTCTCCGGCTGTACCACTGGGCTGCATCACCCAGTCCATTTTTAAATTATTTTTAAATTTTATTTTCAGTCTGAATTTCACTAAGTTAACCAGGCTGTCTCTTGCCTTGAAATTTGATTCTACTGCCTTTGCCTCCCATGTCAGGACATGCTTGGTCCAGATGTTGGTGGTGGTGTTAGGAGTCATCCAGTTGGTGTCCAACACGTAGCGGCCCTATATATAGGTAAAACACTATTGTCAGTGCTTCTCTGCAATTCGTAGGGTTTTCAATGGAGGATTGATTTTGGGGAGTGGATTGCCGGTCCGTCTTCCAAGCCTACAGCATCTGGTGTTCCCAGGTGGTCTCCCATCCAAGTACCAACCAGGCCCGACCCTGCTTAACTTCTGAGAGATGTGAGGGGATTGTTTCGGGATTGACTTGGAAGTGGGTTGCCATGTCCTTCTCCCATATAATCTGTTAGATTGGGTCGAATTCATAATGACCCTCAGAGGGTTTGTTTTCTTTTCTTCATTTTTTTTTCTTTTGTGTGGGTGGGAGTGCACTTGCATGGTTTGCAAGTGCTGTACCACTGAGCTGAGTCCCCAGCCCACTTTTTTATTTTTTTTGAGACAGGGTCTCACTAAATGCCACAGACTGCCCCTGGTCTCCAACCTGCGATCCTCCTGCCTCTGCTGCCCAAGACTCTGGGATTACAGATGTGTGCCACCATGCCTGGCAAAGTTTTTTTTTTTTTCAATGACTTACTGTTTCTGGATTGTTTGGGGCAGTAGACTGCCACATCCTTCTCCCATTTTTGGGGTGCTAGAGACAGAACTCAAGTCCTTAGAAAGTGCAGAGGGCAGAGCTGTGCTCTACCAACTGAATATAATATATATATTATCCAGTTCTCCCAACACAAATTATTGAAGAGACCTTATTCTTCTTCCTTCAGTTTGGTTTCAGAAAGTCAATTGACCATATACCTATGGGACTATTCATAGCCTTGCTATATTCGATGGCATCTAACAACAACAACAACATTTTCAAAATTCTTAATGACAGTGTTAACTAGTTGAGATTTATTTTCAAACTTTCATACACATATCACTTCTATAAATAATTTCAAGTGTCCCAACAATTACCAGTTCCTTTGTTGTAACCTAAAATATTAATACTAATATTTACATTAATTCTTTATATTAATTCTATCCTGTGCTGTTACTTTAATTTTATAGTAGAGTTTGAAGTCAAGTGGCACAGGAGGTTCAACGCTGTTCTTACTTTTCAATTGTTTAGGATCTCTGAGGTCCTTTGCATTTCCAAACAAATTCTGAAATCTTCTCAGCAATTTATAAGAAAGTCTGCAGAGACTGTGATCCAGAGTTCCTTAAGCAGATCAATAACATATTAATATGAAAGACCCACAATGAATGAACATGAAATATCACATGGCTACTAAGTTTCTTTTTATTTCTCTCAGGACGATGTTTTAGTTCTTTTCTTAGCGTTTTTACACATGTTACATTAAATATATATCTCTACATGTTTTATACATTGAATGCAATTAGAAATGCCATTTCATTCTATTTGCTACATGCTCCTTATTTTTCTTTGTAATAATGAGGGTTGATCCCATGAGTGTCTCACACATGCTAGGCAGGTGCTGTACCCCTCAGCCATGCCTCTAGCCCTATATTTTATTATTGTTTTCTTTTTGGCATAATTGCCTAAATTATGCAGGCTGCCTCTGGCTTTGAACAGAGGGTCCTCCTGCTTTTGGCAGTTTAATTTCTGGGATTACAGGAGTACATGATGGCTTCCTGCAGGTAGTTGGTTCTGATTATGGTGTATGGACAGATAATAGAATTTTGAAGGTGATCGTGTTTTCTCTGAAACCACTAAATATTTGAATTATCCATGGTATTTTGTTAATCCCTTTGGATTTTCTCCTTAATCAATCATATTAAATCCAAATCCAGTGTTTTCCAGTCTTACACTTAATCTGCATACTTTCTTCCTTTGCTGTAATGCACATGCTAGGACATTGAAGAAAATTATGAATTATTATTTGAATATAAAATGCCCCCCAAAAATCATGTGTTTAAACTCTTGGTCCTCAGCAGGTGGTACAGCTTGGGGAGGCTGTGGAACTTTGAGATGAGGCAGCTAGTGTTAGAAATATGTTACTGGAAATAAGCTTTTGAAAGTTTTACTTAGGTCCCCAGTTCCAGTCAGTCTCTCTCTGTTCTTGTTGCTATGATGTAAAGGTCATCTACCATAGGCCCTGCCACTGCTCCACCATGCCTTTCCACCATGATGGTCTTAACTTCTGAAACTGTGAGCCAAAAATAAATCTCACTCCTTTAAGTTGTTCTGTTAGACATGTTGTCATAATGATGAAAAAGCTTACCCATACAGAAAACTGGTACCAGAGAAATGAGGTTGTTATTGTGCCTAAACCTGATAATGTGTGTCTTAGGCCTTTGGGACATGTGGCAGGTATTTGGAAGAATTTGGAGAGACAGGCCACATGCCCTAGCATGCTGTTATTTCAGCTTAATGTTTGAGTTAGGTGAAAGTTCAGAATACTGAAATGCCAACAGAAATACAAACATACATTAAGATGCTGCTTATGAGTTTCCAGAGTTAATCAGGACTTTATTGGCCATGGAAATAGAGGTAATCATGTGACATTCCCGTAAAGAGTTTGTCTGCATTTGTGCATGTACTAGAAAATTGAAACTAAATTCAAAATAATGGACTAATTAATTTGGCAGAGGAAATTTCAAGAGAACATAGCATAAAGGTTGTGGCATGGTTATTGGTGGGTGATGGTAATGAGATTTATAGTGATAAAAATAATCAAAAAACAAAGCAAAAAGATTTGAAAGACATGAAGTCTGGCCAGAAAAGCAGAACAATTAAAGTTATAGTCTAAGAGATTATGGTTGTTGAAATGAGTCCTGTCATTAAAGTGAACTCTAAGGAACAACAGGAAATATGGCTTGAGGAAAAATCAGGAATTAGCCAAACCCCATTCATTGAAAAGGCTCTATAGTGTGAAACTACAAACTCATTCAAATGACTCTCCTACCTGGATGCAATGCACATGCCTATAATTCTAGCATCTTTGGAGGCTGAGAAAAGAGGATCATGAGTTTGAGGCCAGAAGAAGCCTGTACAATTTAACAAGACCATGTCACAAAGTATAAATAAATAAATAAATAAATAATAATAATAAATTGCCTGGAGTGCCTCTCAGTCAGAGAGCACTTGCCTAGAATATGTGAGGCCCCCAGTTCAAACCTCTGGTGCAACAAACAAGGGAAAGAAGGAAAGATAGAAAGGAAGGAAGGAAGGGAGGGTGGGAGGGAAAAGAAGGAAGGAAGGAAAAAAAAGAAAAGAAAAGAAAAGAAGAAACGAAAAGAAAAGAAGAAAGGAAAGAAAAAGAAAAAAGAAAAGAAAAGAAAGGAAGAAAAGAAAAGATTTTCTTTTAAAAAGCAGAGCACCCAGGTCATCCTATTGGAAAGGGGATCCCCAGGGAAGTTTTATCCCAGGTTCAGCCACCAAGACACACAGAGGTTACTCTAGTCATGATTCCAAGGATTCTCAGCTACCATTCAGCTGGCTGAAAACTTCAGTCTCATTCATGTGGTGCTGGTTTTGCATGAATACAGAATATAAGAGTTATGGGGTCATGGAGGTTTATACCAAAGTTCTAGAAAAAGGTTTAGGCTGCCAGGCAATGTGCAGCAGGGTCTGATTCCCTGTGGGAATTCCCAAAGTTAGAAATGTATGTTGATGATACATACAAAGGTGAACCCAAAGCTACAGTAGCAACTGTAGACTGTTGGAGATGCCAGGATCTTGGAAACTCTGCTGAGGAAACTTTTCAGCAACAAGTAAAGCCAGCCCAAGAGAGAGAGAATATGTGGGTTGCAAATGGCAGTATCATAGGAGTGATGTTGCCCAAGCCTGTTGGAGCCCATATGATATCACCGTGTGTACTAGATACCAGACATGATGCCACAGGATTAATATTTACCCAGATGGGTTTTGATTTTGCTTTGGTGTGATCTTTCCTTGCCTTTCCCCCATTCTTCCTTTTTGGAATGGGAATATTTATTCTGTGCTATTGTATTATTTTTATATTTGTTTGATTTCCAGGAGCTTCTAACTAAAAGATTGTCTTGAATTCTACAAATATACCTTTAAATAAACTACACATGTCATAAAAGACATGCTGTATGTTCTTGTTGTCACATAGCATTAATTCATGAATTAAAATCAAGGTTGTCATTTGCTTCAAGGAGGAGAGAGAAATCAGTGATCAGGAGGGAATTTGAGTGGGCTATTTTATTTGGATGCTGGTGAGGGTTTGTTGTTGTTGTTGTTGTTGTTGTTGTTCTTTTTTGCTAAAACCTCTCTCTGTAGTTGAAGCCAAACTGGAACTCATAAACTTTCTTCCTCAGTCACTGAAGTGCTAGAATGACAGGCCTTCACCACCACATACATCTCATCTCTTGATGGGTGTGCTCCTCAGCAGCTAGCATTGACTGCATATTTTATACATAATATTTGTGAATTGTTCTTGATGTATATCTTACTTACATTTAAAATAAATAAATGAGCTCAAAGCAATGGTACACACCTGTAATTCCAGTGACTTCAGAAGCAGAGGCAGCAAGATCGCAAGGTTGAGACCAGAGGCAGCCTGTGTAACTTAGTGAGACTCTGTTTTAAGCTAAAAAAATTTAAAAATGGGGACTTGGGGGTTCAGCTCAGTGATAGAGCACTTCCAAAATATGTGCAAGGTCCTAGGTTCCTCCCCCTAGTATCATTAAATAAATAAATAAATAAATAAATAAATAAACATAATTAATCTACTGAGTAATTCATTGCATGAGTACTCTAAATATCTTTGAGCAATGCACTTATTAGTTAAAGGAGCATCGGTTAATATGAATCCTCATCCTAACATTCTCACTGATGGTATATTTCTCCACAAGGAAAACAGCCTTTTTAAACTTTAGTTTCTTCACTTACAAAATGAAACAACTTAGTTTTTTTTGTTTTTGTTTTTGTTTTTTCAGTACTGAGGGTTGAACCCAGGGCCTCGCATTTCCATGCTTGCCAGTGTTTTTTGAGACAGGATCTTGCTAAATTACACAGACTGCCTCTGATATCAAACTTGCAATCCTCCTGCCTCTGCCTCCTGAGCTGCTGGGATTTCGGGCATGTGCCATCGTGCCCAGCTCCACAACTTAGACTTTCTTTCATGTCAATTATTTCATCATCATGATATATGCCTAAAGAGCATCAAATTAAACTCCTTGTTAAAATCTTTAATTGTTATTATATTTTCAAGTTACATATAAGCACTTAAAAATCATTAACCCTAAAGAATCCAAAGGGAAACACTGAGAAATAAAACCACAGGGTAGTATTAAGATCTATCATCAATTCTTATCCTCAAAGTCATTCAATACACTCAATCATTCATGATATAATATACCTCTTCTATTTATATGAGAGAAAGACCAGGCTGCCCAGTCCCCCAAAACAATAAGCCATTGAAAACCCTATGAATACCAGAGAAGCACCAACAATAGTGTTTCACCTGTTGGACATAAGGTCAATGTGAGTCAGACACTCATTTGATATCACCTAACAACAAAATCTTCTACTTATTAAGAGCTTTTAACATTTATGATATAGTATTAGGTAAGAAGAGGAGTAAGTGGATTAAGAAGGCATGAATATATGATGATGTCTTAACAAGACAACTTACTCTCCAAAGGACAAATACAGCTTCTTTTAATATTCAATAGATATTTAATACTTTCTAATATTTGAAAAGGGCTGGTATTTAGCTCATTTGGTAGAGTGATGCTCTACAATCTCTGAAGCCCTGGGTTCAATCTGCAGCACTGTAAAAATTGGAGGAAGGACATGGAAATCCACTCCTGTGGCAATTTATTCCCCAAACAATCTCAAAACAATCAGCCATTGAAAACTGTATGAGGGTCACTATCAGTTGGACACAACTGAAGGGCACTTAACAACAGTATTTACAAGGGGCTGGAGTTTAGCTCAGTTGATAGAGCACTTGCTCCGTCTGCTCTGAGACCCTGGATTTGATCACCAGCACCACAAAAATGGGACAAGGACCTGGCAGCCCACTCCCAAAATAGTCACCCATTGAAAACTCTATTGATAGCAAAAAAGCACTGCCAGATATAGTGTCTCTTTCATTGTATTGTATACAGGATTCAGGATTGCTATGAGTCTGACCCAACTCAACAGAACCCAAGAGCTAATATTTTTAAAATATTATCATGGTGACTAGTTGTACTGGAATATCTAACATTACTAACACTCTATTTTCTGTCATCTCTAAATGACAAGCATTGCTCAGTTTAGCCAACAAAGCACTCTACTTCCAAGATTTTGACTTGTGATTAATCCAATTATCTCTTCTGCTATAAGGAGAAAAGATTATATTGGATGGTTTTGTTTCCTGCAGCAAAATAATTTTCCGCATGACCAGCAATAATGTAATGTGAGATATTTTAATAAGGGGCAATTATTTTTAAAATTAAACCTTGAACAGAATACAGATTGAAATAATATGGCAGAGATGTGCACAAAATTATGAGTCACTTTAAAAACTGTTAAAACTGAAATGTACTTTTGTATAGAACAATGCAATAAAGGAAAAGATGACTCTTACTAAAATATTTCTATGTGTCTTAGAAATGCATATACAATATTGAAACTAAAAATATAATGCTCCCTTTTATTGGATTCCATAATTTAGTATGCTATATTGCTTTTACTTTTAAATAAAAGTCTTTTTGTTATTGAGACTAGGAAATATCTGTGAAAGGGATGCATAATTATAATGTTTTACTTACCAAAAAAAGTTAGCATTTGAAGAATCATAAAATGTGTGGAAGCAAAATTAGGTCATTGAGTGTGCTATGAGAAAAAATAGATCTTCCAGAACTTCCTGATATGGTATTGAAATTGAGACATTGTGATCTCGGAAGGATTTCTATGATCTAGTACCCCTTCTTTTACTTCCATCCATCTTACTCTGAGGAAAGATAGCGATCACCAGACGGAGGCAGTGCATCTTCTTTTCCTCTTTAATCCTCATTTCAAATTAGACTTCTTATTTTTGGATAACATAGGTGAGTGTTTGAAACTGGAAATGAATAGAAACACAAAGAGTGCCTAATCTGAAACAGCGTCTTATGTGACTTCAAATGAACTATTTCCCACAAGTCCCATAGTTGCTTTATTTATTCCTGTATTTTTCTATCCCAAAATTCCTTCTTAACATTTATTGGCATAAAAAAGAGTTTCAAAAGAGTTTAAAACAAGTAGAAGTAAGATTATGTTATTTTAAAATAATTCATCACCAATTAAAACAATAACTCTAAAGGATATTCTGTTTGAATAATACCTTCAATCACAGTAAGAAGTCAATACTCATAGAGAAGTCAATACTCATTGAGTTCTTATAATGTATCTGGTCTTCTGGTAAATATTTTATATGAAAGAGCACAACGATGATTATCTAAACCAACCCATTTGAAATTGCTATATTCACTCATACATGAAATCCTCTTTCCTCAGCATTTAAAAAAATCTATAGCACTTTTGCACATTGTGAAGTTTAGAGTGTCCATCAGATCTTTGAAGACTTATTTTAGTGATGATAATATATCCAGTCACATACACAGACAAAACCTTCCCTATAAAATATAAAATAATAATTTCTAGTTCCCATTATTTATTCTTAAAAGGACAAGTATTGAAAGACATAATTTCTAAGCACAACAATCTTATACAAACTATATAATCATTGAAATGATCCTATGTCAACTTCATGATCATTGAAATGATTAAATTTTCATTAACACTATTTCCAGGTAATTCATGAGGATATTGCAACTAGATTAACATTACTTTTTATAAATTACTGAGATTGATATCCGGTTCTACAAGGCACAATAAGAGCTTCCATATTCTTTCTCTAATAAAATTATTTTATACCATAAACAACACTTTTTGTCTTTGATGAACATTGGTTTTTAAAAGAATCATATATCTCATTAGAGCCTTTATTTGTAACTATTTTACTAGCAGTGCCTTCAACATCTTTTTTTATGAGCCAAAATTTAGCTATGTTTCTTTTCCCTAAAATACTCCCATTCTTCACCAATTTTGCAGCTGAACTATTTATTATTTTTCTAAAATATGTATATGCCACATGTCTGTAAGCATGTCTTTCTGTTGGGGCTTGCATGTTGTTATGCTGAAAGCTATGCCACCAGTCTTTCAGACACCAGCAAGGCCACCCATGGTGGACAGGTTACATATGAGCCTCCAGACTAAAAAAGACTGGGGAAATGGATCTGCAACCCACTCCAGAGACAATTAGCCACTGAAATCCCTATGAATAGCAGAGAAACTTTGTCAACTATAACACCAGAAAATAAGCCCTCAGGCTGGAAGACATTCAAGAACTGACTGGGGAAGAGCTCCTCCTGAGAGTTGGTTAGGTGTCCTCAAGTTGTGTCTGACTCATAGTGACCCTTATAGGGGTTTCAATGGCTAATTGTTCTGGGATTGACTGGGGGGTGGATTTCCACGTCCTTCTCCCATTTTTTTTGTGGTGCTGGGAATCAAACTCAGGACCTCAGAGACTGCAGAGTGGCGCTCAACCAACTGAGCCAAATCCCAGCCTTCTGAAAGTACAGTGGATCTTAATGACAGGAATGGAGTAAAGCCCCTGAGATCTCCCTTTACTGATGTGACATGACTGAAAATGAGAAGAAATATTGTAGCTGCAATAGTGGACTCAAATATAAAAGTTCATGTGTATGGCATAGTGTTGGGGAGTGTTTCATTCTGCTGTACTTAGGGTCACTATGAGTTGTATCTGACTCTATGGCACCTAAGAACAACCAATAATGTACACAATTCTTTGTAAATTAAAGTTGCCATTTGTCTTTGGTGTACTTAGAAAATATTTTTGTGTATCATCATTTATAATTTAATCTTATTATTGGTGTTTTTAATCAAGGATTTAAAATTCTTATGTAGACAAAGTTATTAATATGACTTCTGAGTTTTTATAAGGGGTTTCCTTGCATTGAATTTGTCTAAAATCCCACAACTATATTCTTAATATATTTTCATTTTGATTATCAAGTCTGGCATGGATTGAGAAATAATCAATGTCTTCAAATAAATTGAACAAAATTGAAAAGACAAAGCAGGACATATAAGCAAATGTAAAATACAAACAAAACCAAATAAAGAAACAAAAATACACAGAGCCTGGCAGGCTGAATCATATGTCATTAAAAATAACATGTGGATGATATCTAGAATCACAAGTCAAGTCAGGCTTCAAATGCTCCTTGAAAGATCTACATGTAAAACAGAGTAAAGAGACTGAGAACAGTGGCACACACCTGTAATCCCAGTGACTTGGGAGATGGAGGAAGGAAGATCACAAGTTGGAGGTCATAGGCAGCCTGCATAACTTAGGAAGAGCCTGTCACAAAATAAAAAAAACAAAAATAGGCTGAAGTTGCAGCTCAATGGTAGAGAAGTTTCAAAGAATATATGAAGACTGGGATTCTGCACCTCAGTACAAAACGGAATGTGAAGAAAGAAGGGTGTATAAATCAGAGAAATCGCATAATTAAAGCTGCAATGACTGAATTAAATAATACTTCTCTAAAAATTTATTTAATATTCTTTTTCTCAACTTGTAACATGGTTGAGGCAATCATAGTCACATTCCATGCAGATGGGATAATTTAACTGACAAGAACATGAACAGGTATTGCCATGATATAATTCTTTTGTTTTGACTTTCATTAAGCAATTGATTTTTAGATTATCATTTATAGAATTGGGAAAATACAGAATTTATGACAAACTGCTCACTTAAGGACATGTGGGAATTGAAAAAATAAGAATAATTTTCATATTTTAAAGTTATCAAGTAAAACTTACCTCAGTATTACTTTTAATGTAATATGTGGAAAGTTAGAGCAATAGTTACATGAATCATATATGGTATCATAAATGAACAATTTAACACATTTTTACCATCATTTGACTCAGGATGGATTAAAGTACTTTCTATTTGTTTCATTCAATTTAGTTCCTCATTCTTCCAAGAAGAAAATGCATTAATGAAAATATATTTAATAAGAAGTTATTATTATGGATATAATCAGGCTATAATAAGGAATATTCATTACCCAAGCATGCTTTTTTACTTAGGGCATTACTTAGGGCAGTGGAATAACTTTATATGGGCAAATATCATTGAACCTCAGCATTATCCTTTCTAGAACTTGATTTTTATTTCCAAAAAAAAATTGTAGGTAAATAAAAATGTGAACAGAAAAAAATTATTGTACTTGGAATGGGAACTTGTTTAAAACTGTAAAACAGATTTCTTTAACATTGAACCTTTACATAAAGTAGGACGACGGTACATTTTCTCAAGATGTGAACTTGATTATCACTCCAGTAATTATACTTTCTCCTCATTCAGACAATCAACAAAAACTTGTTGGTGCTTAGAGAGTGCTTGCTGATGTTCTCATTCATGGCCCTGGAGAGAATGTAATAAATGAGATACTGTATTCCCCTTGTCAACTATCTTTTCAAGAAAGCAAAATATGTGCATATAGTCCCTTTATCTTCTCTTGTTTGAACACTTATTTTCATTATATCAGCTTAAAATTGGCTCTGGTAGCTCTGGGAGAAACTTGGCTAACCCATATTTAGACCACGCATCCAATTTAGCTATCTGGCCAGGATCCAAAGAAAATCTTATAGCACATGATTGAGCCAGCTCTCTTATCCCTGTGGTCGTAAATGAAGAAGAGCAACAGCTAGTCCTAGGAACACTGTGTACAGAGACAGAAATTCTCTCTCAATCAGGAAATAAAATTAGAATTATGGAAGATTATTCATCCTCAAAACATTACATAAAGTTCTAAAGATCTCAAGCAATTTAATAGTAACAGAAGTTTTAAAGTCACTGTTTGGATGTAGCATGTTAAGGACAGAAAATCTAAAAAACATTTATTAAATGATTGGTTCAATGATATTTGCCCATACACATTAAATGATGAGTAAAGTGGCACTAAAAAAAGACAACAAATGAGTACATTGCACACTCTAAAGTCTCCTAAATATTATGGCATTTGCTGCAGTATGGATTTAAAATCAATTCTTAATTGAGAGACAGATTGGATTGATCACTAATATTCTCATAGTTCACTGGATGCACATATATCCTGGAGAAATGCAAAGATATCATTTGCATATATATATATGAAATTAATTTTCATTTCCTACAAACTCAAATAATATGTAAATTATAGATTAAACATTGCATTTATCCTTTTTTCTTTGCATTTATTATCACATTCTCAGAGATTTGGTGGAATAATTTGGTTTCCATTTGTTCAAAGAGCCCATTTTGCTTCAAAACATTATATATCTACTTTTAAATCTACCAGCTGAATAATCAAGGCCACTTACTTATATTCTTCTTACATTTGAATTAAGATTTGTAAAATATCACAAGACAGAGGGCACAGTGATGGATAAATGTTATAAAATGAAATAAAGTTCACAAAGGACAAAGTCCACAGGTTCAGTCCCCCTTCCCAAAGCCTTCTAATATCATTTAAAGGTTATCTCACTAATTGTTAAAATGATTACAGAATATAATGAATTAAAGAAAAATGAAATAATCTAGGCAGAGTCTAATTTGTTTCCCTATGGCATTGTTCTTCATTCAGCACACTTAATTTTTAATAGATATGTACATTAACAGGCATGAAAGATACATTTCTCATCTTATTTTAACCAAAGGAACTGGTGACTAAAGGGACAAAAATTGAGCTTTCATATAACAGGTTTTGAGAAATTTCCCAGTGAGCCAATGATATGCATTTTTGCATGTTCTACACTCCTATAGAATTAGCCTACATTATGTTAGAGTTTAGTGCTAGACTATGAG
>VMDO01011427.1:15675-36312 GCA_007922755.1 Pedetes capensis | reverse complement strand
CATGGACTGCATCTGGTGCAAGAATTTATTGTTTCAGTTAGTAGTCTTCAGAATAATATGGACCTAATTTGGATCTGGGTCTGGGGTTTAGCTTAGTTGGTACAGTGCTACATTACACTGAAGCCCTGGATTCGATCCCCAGCACTGCAAAAACAGAAGGACCTGGCAGCGCATTCTCGAAACAATCTACCCATGAAAACTATAAGAATAGCAGAGAGCCAGGTGTGGTGGCCTTTAATCCCAGTGGCTTGGGAAGCAGAGGCAGGAGGATCTCAAGTTTGAGACCAGAGGCAGTCTGTGTAACTTAATGAGACCCTGTCTCAAAAAGTAAACAAATGGGGTGAGGATGCAGCTCAGTGGTCCAGCACTTGCAGAGTATGCAAGTGGGAAGCCCTGGGTTCAAGCCCCAGTACAACAACAACAACAGCAACAACAAAGAATAGTAGAGAAGCACTGACATAGTACTGGGCATGGCACAGTGTCAGGGAGTATTTCATTCTGTTATACATTGGGTTGTTATGAGTCAGACTCAACTTGGCACCTAACACCAACCAGAATTTGGATCTGGTGAATAGAACTCCATGTAATTTGGATATTGTTAATTTTTAGCTATAACTGGATATCAGTAATGCATAGTATATTGGGGTGCTTCTCTTAGGTAAGTCATGAATGTGTCACTGACGGAGATCTGACTAACACACTAGGGAAAGGAAAACAGACTCCACAAGTCAGAAAAAGCACTCTGTTTTACTAAATGAGGATAAATTGGGGATGAGACTCTCAGCAGACTTTATTATAGGTCAAATGTACCAATTATTTCAGGTAAATTATACTAAACTCCACTTTGTTATTATATAGAAGTCATTTATATGAATAAAATTCAATCAGCATTGATCAGGAATCAATTAACTTCCTGAATGTATTTCTCCTTTTTTTTTTTTTCATTTGTTTTGTTTTTGGTTTTTGTTTGTTTTGTTCTGCTTTTGTATTTGGGGGTTGAATGCAGGGCTTCCCACATACTTTGCAAGTGTTCTACCACTGGAATGTGACCCCCAGCCCATTTTTTGGGGGGTTAGATTCTCGCTTATTGAGGCAGGCAGCCCCTGGTCTTGATCTTGTTTCTGATCTTCCTTCCTCAGCCTCCCAAATCACTGGGAGGCATGCAGCACTATGCCCAGCCATATTTCCTCTTTATGTCTGGCTGTATAAAATCCTTTTCCACTGAGATAAGAGAAAATTCCTCATGTCTTTAATTTTGAGAAGTATTGATTTTTTTTTAATGTAACATATTTTTTTTCATGGGAAGGTTTTTGGTCATTTCATAAATATGAGTTTGCACCACTTTCTTTTCAGAAACTATTTATTACACTTTAGTACTTGGTTTTCATTTGGGATTTAGGAGCAATATGTGAATACAGACACGTCTCACACCAGATTTTATTCAAAGCACTTAGGTTTTCCCCAAAGTTATTAATTGGGTGAAATTTCTTAACTCTTCTTTTAGACAATTCATTTCAGTGAAATTTATATGTCATAAAATTAACCATTTTAAAGTAAACAATTCACCACCTTTTAGTACATTTACAATGTCATATAATCACAACCTCTATCTACTTTGGAAACAATTTCATCAGTCTAAATAAGAAAATTTACCTATTATGTGATTTTTCAATATTCCTTTTTCACTCAGTCCCTTTCAATAGAAATCTATATTATTTCTCTGTCGATGTTATGATTTTCTTTTTTCTGGTACTGGGAGGATGAATTCAGGAACTCATGCATGCAGGACAAGCACTATAACACTGGGATACACCCCAATTTCTGTCTATTTTTTTATCTTGAGACAGAATCTTTCTAAATTCCATGGGCTGCCTCTGGCTTTGAACTTTCTGTCCTCCTGTCTCGGGCACTGGAGTAGCTGGGATTGCAGGCATGTGCTGATTTTAGGATATTTCATGTAAATAAAATCATAAACTATTTGACAGTTAATGTCTGACTTCTTTTTTGATGGTGCCTCCACATTGTAGGATGTATCAGTACTTTGTTCCTTTCTCATGGCTAACTAATATCTGACTATCGCTGTATATCACAGTATGTTTATCAATCTATCCTTAAGTGGGTATCTGGAGTGTTTCTATCTTTAGCTCTGTTGAGTGATGCTGCTATCATAACCTGGGTGTTTACATTGTTTTAGTACCTATTTTCAATTCAAGGAGTGGAGTTGTGAGGTTGTGTGATTAGTTCTTTGGAAATTTTGAACTATTTCATTAAAGAGATTGAACATTTTACATTCTTACCAGCAATTTATGAAGGGTCCAATTTCTCCAGATCTACATTAATATCTGTTTTTATTTTTTAAAAAGTGTAATACCATAGCCAGGCACAGAGTCCCAAACTTGTAATCCCAATGAATTGGGAAGCAGAGACAGGATTGCATGTTTGAGGCCAGAGGCAGCCTGAAAAAACTAGTGAGACCCTATATCAAGACAAAAATAAGAAGTAGGTTGAAGGTGAAGCTCAGTGGTAGAGTACTTGCATAGTATGTGGGAGGCCCTGGGTTCAATCTCCAAATGCCAAGCAACAACAACAACAACAAATATATGTGTATATATATTCACCACAGGCCATATGAGATATAGGACTTCTTTGTGGTTTGGTTTGCATTTGACTAATGACTAATGATACTGAGCATTTTCATGTGTTTATTGTCAAATTATATATCTTATGAGAAATGTCTATTCCTGTCCATCATATCTTTTTGATTCTTTGTCATTTTCCTATTGAGTTATAGTATTCTCTATATTCTGGATATTTGACACATACTGGACATATGGTTTGCAAATATTTCCCCATTCTGGAGGTTGTCTTTTTATTTTCTTGAGAATTTCCTGTTATGGACTGAATTATATTCTCATAATCTGTACATTTTCCCTATCCTACAATGATTGTTTTGGAAGTTAGGGATTTGCAGGCATAATAAAGTTTAAATGAGAACGTGCCCTTAATCTAATAAATTCTTGTAAGAAGGGACAACAGAGATTCACACATGCAGAAAACACCATAATGAGAAGGCAGCCATCTACAAACTAAAAAGAAGAGACTTTAGGAAAAGCCAAACCTGCAAACATTTGATCATATGCATCCTGATTCCAGAACTGTGAGAAAACAAACGAGTCTGTATTAGTCTTCATAGTAGTCCAGCAAACTAAAACTTGGCCTACGATGTCCAAGTTTGATGAGTCCAATTCAACTGTAGATAGATAGATAGATAGATAGATAGATAGATAGATAGATAGAAGATAGGTAATTTTGGCATTATACCTAGAGAATCCATTGCTAAATCTAAGACCATAAGAATTTAACCTATTTTTTTCTCTGATTTTTATAATTTTAATCCTGATATTTAGATCATCTATCCATTTTCACTTATTTTTATCAATGTTATGGTGTGAGATAAACACCCAGTTTCATTCTACTGCAAGTAGATAGGAATCCAGTTGTTGTAAAACTTTTTAAAGAACTTGTATTTTCTCCATTTAGTTATTTGACAATTATTAAAAATCAGTTAACTCCTGGATATATAGATTTACTTCTACAGTCTGAGTTAGATTCCACTGACAATAGGTCTATCCTTAGACCAATGTAATACTGTTTTGATTACTACAATTCATAGTACTTTTTCACATAAAAGAAAGGGTGAGAACTCCATTTGATCTCTCTGGACCCCTTGCAAATTTCATACCAATTTGAAGATATTCTTACTCATTTGCAATAAAGAAAAACTGTTGGAATTTTCGTACAGAGTACAATGTATCTACATACTACTTGTTGTAATAAAATTTTAATGAATCTTAGTCCTCTTGAACCTTATGTCTACAAACATGGAATTTTTAAAATTCCCTATTCATTTAGATTTTCTTTAGTTTCATTCAGCAAAGTTTTGCATTTTTCAATATACTAGTACTTAAAATTTATTTTAAAGATTTTAAACTATGGATGCTATTATCAATGCAACAGTTTTGCTTTATTTTTATTTCCTTACTATATTGTCACCAGCACCACTGTGGTGTCCGACTCTGTCTGATCTTGGAAGCTAAGCAGGGTCAGATCAGGTTAGTGCTTGGATGGGAGACTGCCTGGAACACCAGGTGCTGCAGGCTTGGAAGACAGACTCAGCAAAACACTCCCAAAAAACAATCAGCCACTGAAAACCCTATGAATAGCAGAGAAGCAGGAACAATACTTTTTGCCTGTTGTACATAGGGTCACTATGAGTCAGACACTGACTTGAAATCAGATTGATAGAGTCATGACCTATGAAGTTGGATGATATGCACACTTTGAATTATATTGTCCTATTTTGCTATATATATTATCATAGTTTGCATTTTTCACAAACATCATCTAAAATAATTGTTATTTGGTAAAGCTGATATGTCAATTTCATCCATTATTCTTTTTGAGGCAAAACAAATACTCTGCCACTTTGAGATATTTTCTAGTCACCTTCTCCCTTTTTACGGGAAGAGATAGAGTTAGACACTAGGAATTTTTTTTTTTAAGCTAACCAAATAAATTTCATGTTCTTGGTTCCTACTTTTAGAACAGCAACTGATTATTAACTTACATAAACAGTAATTACTGGCCTTTTCCACTGCAAAGACCACTTAAGCAGGCAGAATTCAATAATGGAGTTTTGAAGATATCCAGAAAATTACAGTAATTTTAATTCTGCATCTGAAAACTCTGTTGAGAATAGGCAAAGAAATATGATTGTAACCAGATTTTATGAAGTAAAAATATAGATAATACTATTCTTTTGTTTATGGGGCTGGGATTTAGCTCAGTGGGTAGAGCGCTGCGCTGCAGTCTCTGAGGTCCCGAGTTCAATTCCCAGCACCACAAAAATGGGAGAAGGACCTGGCAATCCACTCCCAAGGTAATCCCAAAACAGTCAGCCATTGAAAACCGTATGAGGGTCGCTATGAGTCGGATACCGACTCTATGGCACCTAACAACAACAACAACAACATTCTTTTGTTTGTTCCAGGAGAGGGAAAATTCAGAAAACCAAATTTCTTCAGTTTAGGGTGCATATGTCAGTGTTCCAATTCAGAGAAAATTTATACAATTTCTTCTTTGCCTATTAGCAGAATAAACTGTTTCTTCACAATTTTTGTTTTTTAAAAGCACAATTTTAAGTTTAATTCAAAAAGCTTTTCATATTGCATATAAAGTGACCAAGGAAGCAGAACTTTAAAAACACAATTTAATTGCCTGGAAGTACATGTAAATTGAAAGAGAAATTAAATTGACACTGAAACTGCTATAAATCCCTGACTAAGCTTCCAGTGAAATTTGGCCACAATTCTCAATGTCATTCTGAAGAGATTCTTAAAAATAGATATCTTCTCCCAGAACTGAAACCCCTCAACCTTAGGTACCTTTGGCTAAAATGATATGAAGTGCTGTCCTCATTAAACAGAATAGCAAGAATAATTGCACCACCACTTTTAAAACTATGCATCATTGTTCCACACTAATTCTTTATAATTTCTATAGAAGGATCTACCAACAACACAAACATCTTAGAAAGAGGTATTAACAGTGCTATTGCATCTCCATCAGCTCTGTGTTTTCCTGAGTTAGACTTGCCTACAAATCACTGA
Organism: Pedetes capensis; assembly: GCA_007922755.1. NCBI lineage: Eukaryota > Metazoa > Chordata > Mammalia > Rodentia > Pedetidae > Pedetes > Pedetes capensis. Next base: position 30,643 of record VMDO01011427.1, on the reverse strand, counting down.
TTTTTGGAGTGAGAAGAAATAGTCGATACAATTCTAAATAAGAAGAAATGGTGGAAAGAATTAAGGGACATTAAAACGCCATTTAGTGAGGTTGCAATTCAAAATTAATCACAATCTGGGAAAATTTCCATCATACTAACAATAATTTCCACTTTATCACTTCTTACCAGTGCTGATTAGAGAGATAAAACATCATACCAGCAAAATAAATTATAACTCATAGAGGAGAAAGTGCCCTTTGTTTTAGAAAAATGTAGGCATGAAGGGTACAGTTCCTTGCCCAGATCAGAACACCACTTTAAACCTGCAGAGGGACTTTGCATTTTTGCACACTCCATCTTGCTCTACTTCATTATTTCTCTCATTGTTTAAAATCATCGACAGATGAATGTTTACTTTGCTTCAGTCCTTTTACATATTATTAGATCACAGATATATGGACCCCACTCTTTTTTTTCCCACAAAATATATTTTCATTTTCATTGTAGCAGGTAGAGTTACTGAGAAATTTTCAATGTTTTTTTCCTAATTATATACATACTAGTTTCTTTGGTTTTCATAAAGTTCACATTCAAGCATGTATTTTTCTGATATATATATTATATATACATATATATTTATTATATATTATATATGTAATATTATATATATATATATAATATGCACACATATATATGCTACATCTTTAAGTTTATTGCATTTGAATAATTTTTTCAATATTGGGCATTTGAACTCAGGGCCTCACATGGGCTAGGCAAGTGCTCTACCACTCATCCACGCCCTCAGTTACTCCTATCCTTTCTCTTTTTAGTTAAGTTCTTGCTAAGTTGCACAGTATAACTCTGGCCTCAACTTCATGATTCTCCTGACTTTGCCTCCAGAGCTGCTGTATTTATAGAGTGCATGGTTTATTTTTAAAAATAGAACATTACTTCTATATTAAAATAATCATAGAAACTACCATTTTGTTAACAATTTTTATAGATTAATCAAAGCTACTTGTTTTTTTTCTTGTAGTACCAGGGGGATGAACCCAGGGCCTCACACATTCTTTGAAAGTGCTCTACAACTGAACTGCAACTCCAGCCACTTTTTATTTTTTATTTTGAGTCAAGGACTCATTAAGTTATGCAGACTGACTGTGGCCTCCAATGTGTAATCCTCTTGTCTCTGCCTCCCAAGTCACTGAGATAACAGGCATGAGCTACTGCTACTGTCTCTCAAAGCTTTTAATTGCATAATTCAGGGATATTTTTAATTCCATAATTCTAGAAGTGACTCATAAATGGTGCATTTCTGTATGTTAATGATTTGATTGACATAGAGAAATACTCTTCACCCACAGAGTTATAGCATTGTCATGGACATAGGTGGTATAGATGTTAATAGGAAAGAACAATACCTTTCTCCCTATTTATACTGTTGTTGAGAACACAATAAACAAAAACCCAAACAGAAAATAACATTTCAAGTATAGTGAGTGCTATGTTATATAATTAGGGCTGGAGTGTAGCTCAGTGGATAGAACGTTGCTCTGCACTGTCTGAGGAACTGGATTCAATCCTCAGCACCACAAAATGAGAGAAGGACATGGCAATCCACTCCCAAAGCAATCTTGAAACAATCAGACATTGAAAACCCTCTGTGGATCACTATGAGTCCAACTAATAATGACAACATCTTATGTAATTGTTATGACACTTGTGGTGTCCCATCCCATCAAATTTTGGAAACTAAGCAGGTTTGGAGCTAGTTAGTACTTGGGTGGGAGACCACCTGGGAACACCATGGGTTGTAGGCTTGGGAGAAGGATCCAGAAATACACTCCCAAAAAACAACCCTCCATTGAAAATCCTACGAATAGCAGAGAAGCACAATAGTGTTTCACCTATTGTACATAGAGTCGCTATGATTCAGACACAGACTGGACAGCACTTAACAATAACCACAATTATGTTATGTAAAAACTGTTCATAAAGTTTATTTTTATTGTTTTATTTTAATTCCATAAAATATTATAATGACCACATTTTTATTTCCTATACTCAACACATAAGTTGTTCTACCCTCTGATTTACCTCTCGTGACTTGATTTTGGCCTGACATTAGTTCTAAGCATATTTAGAGTTTGATTCACACTTTTTCTAAAGTAGCCATGAGTTTATTTCCAGTGGAAGGAATCAAAGCCCCTCACCGTATTAAACATTCACTCCCTTGTTCACCAATATTGCTGTCAACAAGGAATTTAAGCACCAAGGTTGATTTATATTGCCTATGATAAAACAAAGGCTGGGATGTAGCTCAGTTGGTAGAGCGCTACTCTGCAGTCTTTGAGTTCCCGAGTTCAACTCCCAGCATGGCAAAAATGGGAGAAGGACGTGGCAACCCACTCCCAAAGCAGTCCCGAAACAATCTGCCATTGAAAACCCTGTGAGGGTCGCTATGAGTTGGACATGATTAGACAGCACCTAACAACAACAACAACATGATAAAACAAAGTTCCTTGCATCAATGAATTGACTCTTGTGAAGTAAAGTGCTACTACTAATAGTAATTCCGTGCATGTTTTAAAATGAGGTACACAATTCTTCTGTGTGAGGACAAGCATTTGTTGATAAGAAAATAGAATGTATTATGTAAGACAAAGTATATTTCCCAGGAGTTTGGGATAAGGGGTTAAAATGTATCCTTTGTATTTGTAAGGAAATCAGTCACAGTGACCACTGGGTGAGCATTGATTCTTGACATCTTTTAATACTTTTTTTTTTTTTTTTTGCAGTACTGGGGGTTGAACCCAGGGCCTTGCACCTGCATGTTTTGCAAGTGCTGGACCACTGAGCTGCATCCCCAGCCCATTTTCTTTTTTTCTTTTTTTTTTTTTTTACTTTTTGAAATAGGATCTTGCTAAATTATGCAGACTGCCTCTAATCTCGAACTTGCGATCCTCCTGCCTCTGCCCCCCAAGCCTCTGGGATTACAGGCGTGTGCCACCATGCCTGGCTGCCATCTTTTTATTCTTGTAAATGATGATACAGTTTAGGCCGAGGAGGAGCTCCATTTCCATCCAGTGAAATTCAGAAGCCCCTAAGAAAAGGAAGTTTTAAAAAAACATTAAAATGAAAAAGGTGGCCTAGGAGTGAAGGGTTAAAGAGAATGCTAAAGCTTATGTTTGGAAACATTGAGGAAAAAGAAAAGGGAAAGCAGAAGGATCATCTTTTGTTTGGAATCTGATGAAGGATATCAGGAAAGAATCATCACTAATTTCCATATTAATTACATGGCGTGCACTCAACTACCTAATAAGGAGGCACTAGATACATGGAAGAGCTTAAATATATAAGCATTAATCGATGTTTAAAAGAAGAAAACTTCATTCATTAGGATATATTCACACTTCAAGTGGTCAGTGACCACATGTAGGTCATGGCTACACAGATACGAAGTTAGTTTGTTTTCTTCATTGCAGAAAGTTCAATTAGAATTGTGCTTAGCTTGTCAAATAAGGAAATAGGAGCAGAAAAAAGAGAGATGATAAGAGTTTTGTCCAGTCTAGAGCCTCATAAAACAGCCTATTTTTGCAGAGAATTAAAAAAGAGTTTTCATTAATAAAACATAAATTATAAGGTCATGAGTAAAGGGAGACGTAATTGGATTTTTAGCCAAAGGCAAGATTATGGCCTTTTATGTCATTGTAAGTAACTTGGAATTTATATTCTAGGCCAGGGCATATTTCTGCAATAATGTTCCTGTAAGCAGGAATTCATGAGATCTTAACAGTGCCGAGAGGGAGGGAGGGAGAAAGAGAGAGAGAGAGAGAGAGAGAGAGAGAGAGGGAGAGAAGTGTGATCATGGACAAAACAGACATGGCAAATAATTTGGTCCAAATCAATTACTGATTGACCATTCACAAGAGGAAAACCCCAGTCTTGCTAAGAGATACCTGTAGATTCCAGTGTTGATAAGGGGTAGATGTAAATGGTGAGTCTGTAAAAGTTCTATGCAGAACAATGAATTGGTCAGCTGTCCACTCAAGATAAATTACATGGTGGTATTGCCAATGAAGGCTTTGTACAGAGGATGTAAAGGAAATCAGTTTTGAAAATTTTTTTCTTAATCTGTGGCAACATGACAAAATATTTAAGTAGACCAGAGATTCTTTGCAGGAAGCAAAGGATATACATGTAAGAAAATATTGGAAAATAAATTTGGGGAATCTTACTGATAAGCTCATAAGGAAATGAAAAGAGTCTAATATGACTTCCATTTTTGGCGCTGGATGATGGCCATGCAATTTTCTAAAACAGTCTGTTAAAAAGGATTATTATGTCAAAACACAGCCACTTAGGTTGAAAACATTTTTTTTTTCTTAATGACTGTATGTAGTCTGGTAGAGTAAGGTAGCTACACTTGCTTCCTACTATTCTTTTTCTGCCCCAAGCTGACCTAGAAATGAGAATGTTATTATTGTTGTAATTATTATCGTTATTGTTATATTATCACTACTCAGGACAGAAGTGTCCCTGCCAGGTAATGATGACAGTTTGAAGAAAGAGAAGGACACCGCATGAAAGCATTGCAAAATATTTTAAATTGGTTTTCCCTTGGTTGTCTTCCAGTCAATCGTCTCTAATTGGTTTCTCTTTGTTCTCTTCATTCCCAAGTCCATGTTAATTGCTTATGTAGAATAGTTGAGTTTTTTCCTTGGCCCTCTCTCCTTCCACCTGTTACCTGAGAGTTTAATATTTTGTTCTTATTTATCTAGGTAATTTTTAATCACAAATACTTACAATCAAATTATGAAAAACAATTAATTTCTGGTGCTTTTCCCCACAAACAATAGTGTTAGAGTTTCTGATAGCTTTGCTTGTTTTGTTTTTACAAATATTAGAATTGGCATTTTGTCCTTGTCTAACTCTGCAATACTTAAATATTAAATCTGTCTCAATTTACCAGAGATATTTTCAGATCATTTATGATATAGGAGTTTGTGATACACACAAAATACGACGTTTCCTGCTATCTGGTGGTTCCTTGGTGACAACTGTATAGAACTTGTAGAAATAATCAGCTGGCAACATTCTCTTTGATACTATAGCCCACAGATTTAATAGTTATAATTAAGTTTATTTCCTTAGGAGAATAGAATTACAGATACTTTTATTGTCTTATCCAACTGATTATACTTCATCAAGCTTGAATTTGTTTGGATATAATCAGAATTTCCTCAGCTGGTAAATTTTTTGCTAAATTACTAATTATATATACACTGCTGCAGCTCCTGGCAAACAGTGAATATTAGAGTACTTGATTTATTGGTAGCTATGAACTTCTCATTTAAGTTTGCTGGTATTTTAAGTCATTTGTTTTCTTAATGAGGTTGTACATTTTCCATGTAACATTGCATTACTGAATGTGAATTGCTTTCTTGCTTCCTTTATTTTTCCAGTTTATGTGGAAGGCAACTGAATATATACGAATATATTTTTATAAAATATGAATTCCTTTATGTTCATAAAATAGTAAAGTACAAATAGTGTATTGATGTAAAATAACCAAACTTTTAAAAAATTTTCTGAATTCAAAATAAAAATATTTTATTTGCTTTTCTTTTTCTACTAAGTGTGAAGATAAAGAAATGTTTTGAGACATTGCATATTTTTTGTACATTTATTATTTCAATCTACTTATGATTTCTTGAGGATCAAGAGATTTACTGCTGCTGAGAATATATGAATGTTACAAAGAATATATGCTAGGATGCGCAGACATATGTGTGAATGAATGCATGTAAAAGCTACAATGTGCAGAAGACAAAAGAAAATGTTCAATTTAGTACATTGTATTTATTAGAATCAAGCAAAAATGAGACTACACATTATGTACTGTCCAGTATTCCTACAGAAGGGAGACCTATTCTTTCAGACTGAAAGTTATAAATTATCAAGTCTACTTAAATGATTTCCCAGATCTGAAAGAAACATGTGTTCTTATTTTGCATTGATACTCTTTTAATTGTTTTTAATTTAATAACTGACTGTTTCCTTGTCTGTCTCCCCTTGTAGATCTATAAGTAAAGAATAGATGGACTAGAATTAATTTAGCAGTATGCCATATTCTACACATACACAATTGCAACTAAATAATTGTTAATTGAAAAACATGTTCTGATCATAAAAGTTAAAAATTATATTGACGATCAAATCAAGTTCATGATGCCATTTTGGTGACTGAATGAAACTTGATAATAGTCCCTTAAACTTCTTGGTGTTGAGGTATATTGAAAGCAAGCATGTGAGCCAGGCGCAGTGGTGCATGCCTGTAATCCCAGCGGCTGGGGAGGCAGAGGCAGCAGGATTACAAGTTCGAGACCAGAGATAGTGTGCATAACTTAGAGAGACACTGTCTCAAAGGAAAGAAAATGGGCTGGAGGTGCAGCTCAGTGGTGCAGCACTTGCAAAGCATGCAAGTGCAAGGCCCTGGGTTCAACCCCCAGTACTGAAAAACAAACAAACAAAAAAAGCAAGCATGCAGAGCAAATTCTTAATTCTGTGTCATGTGCTAAATGTTGTAAACCGTACATTTTATTTCTTGTAAATATTAAAGTCAATATCAGGTTTATTTCTTGTTTTTCCATCTACACTCCAATGGTACAGCCTTAACTTATATCAAAAAACCTTATTTTCTGAAACTAATCTGAAATCTCTGAATTAAATTGGCTATCTAATTATACTTTTAGTTTTACATATTAAATAAAAAACTTTGTGACTCAGATTTGTACTACACATATGTAAAATTCCAATTCTGAAGTACATTTCCTGATAGTTCAACACAATTAGTGCTCAGTCCCATTCTACCCATTCTTGTGACTGATGTCATTCAGCAGGAAGAGAAAACAATGAGACTTCTTGCCTTTGTCTTCATATATTCTCTCCATTTTATTTGGCATAGTCACGTCTGCAAATTGGGAGAATGAAAATACGGATGTTACCAACTTGTCTCACTATCTATCTTCATATTCTACAAATTGAGGCTTTTTGCTTTCTGAGTTTTATAGACCACAGTCTTACTTTGGTTCTTGTTCTTTATTTATCCCACTGGATTTGTTGTTCTGTTGTTGATTTTATAGTGGCTTTGAATAGCATTACTCTTTGTGCTCACCTATGCATGAACTCATTGTCTGAATACTGTGTACCAGTCAAACCTCAAATCGTCCCCATAATCCACACCTGTATCACATTTACTGAGAGTTTAAAACTGGGTCCACAGAGACATTTTATGAGTACTCATACATACATCAATGATAACTGTAGCATAAGCACTAGAATATTTTAATTAATTTTATTTCTAAGCTAATTTCATGTTTTTACTCATCATAATTTTGTCTTCCATATATATTTTACATTACTACTTATATTTAGTTGCTATTAGTTGTTTAAAATACTTTTTGGAGGAAATGGTACTATAAATTGACAATAAACATATATACCATTGATTTAATTCATTCCAAAAATGTTTGTTAACTCACATTTCTAAAACACTGTACTTCATGCTTTGAGACATACTTATGAAAAAAAAAAAAAAAGACAGAAAGATAGTGGATTGAAGGCAGCCAAAGTGTTATGTGGTGAAACAAAGGAGTTAGAATAGGAAGGAATAGAACCTTTTCCACAGAATGATCTGGAGAATCACAGAAACCACAAAGGAGACTATTGGTTGATCTCAGAGAGCAGAACATAGCTGAAGTGAGACTGACTGACCAGGACATATCTCCAGTCTCAGCTCCTTGAAGGGGATGGGAAGCAAAGCGTTGAACCCAAGAGGTGAGCCAGACAGCCCTGGCCATCAGATTTGCAGTCCCACTGAAGCCCACTGTCCTTGAAGCCCTTGAACTCTTCCAGGGACATGCCAAGACAGTGGTTCTCCCTGTCTGAGGCATTCAATTCCCATATCTCAAAAGGCTTTTAAACAGCATCATCTTGACAGGGAACCTATTGTGTGAGACTGAGCTCCCCAGGGGCCTGAAAACAAAGATTTATCTCTCATGGAGAGCCTAGGAGTTACCTGCTACAAGCCACAGTATGATACATATTTTCAGTGAGCGGTTGCAGTTACCAGAGAGATAGGATGCAAACACACTGAGAGGCTCAACCAGAAATAGTTTTCCAAAAGTTGCTCAGAAGAAAGTCCATTAACTGAGGAGAAGGGACAATTCCATTTTCTCAGGAGAACTACCAAGACTGTCAATCCTAGGCAGTGGTCAAATAAAAAGACTCCATCCTGAACTGACCACCACTTCTGCCTAACAGACTTCAACATTAGAGGCCACAGAAAGAATTTCCTCCAGTATTTTTTCTTTCATTTTTTATTTTTTGATTCTTTTTAAAATCTGTTTATTTGAAGATTTTATATGTTTATTTATGCCTTTTTAAAATATTTTTTCCTTCCTTCTGTATGGGGTAGTTGCATTATCATGATATAGAATCCCTAGCTTTTTTCTAATTTTTGATTGGACACAGGATCACTTTGAATTGCACTGCCTCTATCTGGTCTGAGGATCAAGATCATCCTACCTCAGCTCCAAGAGACACTGGAGTTTTAGCGAAGCAAATTGATATCCACCAACTTTTTGTGCTTTTATTGTGTTTTCCTTTTGTTTTTTCTTTTTGTTTTATATTTATCATATTTCATTATTAATTTTCATATTGTAAATTCCCTTTTTTCTAAAGTAACTTCTGTTTTTTTTCTTCTTTAGATTTTCTTGTCTTTTTCAGCCTCCCTACATGCTTCTGTATCACTCTTTTTCTATACGCTATACCTTAAATCTTTTAGGCTCACAAATTCTTATTGCTGTGCTTATGTTTATCTAATTCTGTTTATATGTAATTTTCTTTATCATGTAAACATTTCTTTTTCTATTTAGCTCTATTTCTTCCCTATTTCTACCACTCATTTCCTTTCTAGTTTGTCCTTTTTCTTTCATTTACTTTATGCTTGAGACATTCTCCTATCTCCCTTTTTTCTGCTTTCCCTTTATACTTCAGGCAAATACTATTTATACCTTCAACCTAAGTATTTTGAAACCTCTTACATTACTCATTATAATAATTGACATTTTCTGTTACATGGGCATTGGTGATATAGCAGTTGCAATTAAGTGATTTTAAATGTGTTTGTATATATGATTTTGTCAGGTGTTTTAACTGTTATAGTGATCTGTCTCCCTCTCTGGAATGGCACTGGAAAATGTGATATCAAGAAGAAAAAAATAAAACAATTAATAAGAAGACCCTCAAATAAAACAGGAAGTGATATCCATCCATACAAATCACAAATCAGAAACAAAAGAAATGTGAACAAACAAAGCCACACATCTTCTCTGAGAAACGATGATTCCTTAACCACTGAATCCAAAAATATTGAAACAGTGGAAATGTCAGACAAAAAATTTAAATGTTTACTTGTAAAAATGACTTCAAAGAGGACACAAACAAGCAAATGAATGAAGTAAGCAAAGCAATACAGGTGACTTAGTCAGAAAATCAAAAATGTAGGACACAAAATCAGTAAAATGGATGAGATATTCAGCAAGGAAATTGAGACTTTGAAAAAAAAAAAGAAATGTTGGAAATGAAAAACTCAGTAAGCCAAATGGAAAAAAAAAAAAGTGAAAGGCATAACCAGTAGACTAGATGAAGCAGAAGATAGCATATCAGGGTTGGAGGACAAAGTTGAAGTAACATTATATTTAGATATCAACGAAGAAAAAAACTCAAACGACATGACCACAATTTTCAAGAACTTTGGGACATGATCATGAGACCAAACCTAAGATGCATGAGGTAGAAGAAAGAGCTAAGATAAAACTAGGCATAGAAAATTTATTCAGTAAAATTATAGTACAAAATTTCCCAAATATCAGGAAGAAATAGACAATCATAGAGACATTTAGAACATCAAGTATACATGATTGAAAAAGAACATTACTATGACACATAATAAATAAAATGCCAAGATTACATGTAGGGAAAAATTGGGAGGAAATTGGCTAAAAGCCGCAAAATGGGAAAACAGCTTTTGAATATTTGGTTTGTAAATTAGAAATCTAGGGAAAATGAAAGTAACTTGGTTGCATGTTTGTACAAAACCCTTCATAAATCCCCCAAACCTGATTGGACAATTGGGCTCAAAGCTGATTGGCTCAGGCCATTCCATGGGGGAGCTATATAAAGAGCTGCACTGGGGCAGCTCGACCCTTTTCGCCCTTCCTCTGACCCAGACCATCGACAAGGAAACAGCTCGACCCTTTCTGACTGGATCTTCAAGCACCAACAAGGAAAGACCCTGTTCTCGCCAACCACCAATGAGGAAACAGATTTCCCACTCTCTCGCCCAGACCTTCAGTGAGGAAAGAATGCTCTCCCTCTGCAATCATCAACAAGGAGAGAACCTGCTCTCCATCTGATCACCTAGGAAGCAAGAACTGTCCCCTCGTGACCACCCAGACCACCAACATGGGTGTTTGCCCCTGGAAGGCAAAAGTGCCCAAGGCTTTTCCTTTCTCCCATCTATGCTGGTGCCCCAAGGGCCGCAGGAGTCCACACCCCTCACCCGAGGGTCCCAAGTGAATTGTGTTTAGTATCTGTGTGTGCTGCGCCACTGCCCATCGGAACATCCAGGCCGGACTGGGAGGCATGCACCCCACAATTACAGAACAAATAAACAATATTAAAAGTTGCTAGATAAAGACAACAACCCACTTACATAAGAAAACACATCAGAATTACATCAGACTGCTCAACACAAACCTAAAATATCAGGAAAGATATACTTCAAGCCCTGAAAATAAATAATTCCCAACCCAAATTATTATATTCAGCAAAGTTGTTATTTAAAATGGATGGAGAAATAAAGTCATTCCAAGACAAGCACACATTAATGCAATACATGATCACCAAGCCAGCACTGTAGAAGACACTTAAAGGGAATCTTACACACACAGGATGAAGAAAGATGGTCTTCACTATGAAAGTGCAGGAAAGAATATAAATTCCATGGAAGAACAGATGAAATAAAGAGAACTAGGAAAGAATTACATCCATTGCCAAAAAAAAAGTAAACCCAGAATATAAATAAGGGAGAAATAAAGGAATGAAAGTTATGAACCAACCAGGGAAACATTAAAGCCAATAACCAGCAAACCTTAATGAATTATAACTCTAAATAGGTTGTATTGTTTTGGGGTGCCATCAAATCATAGTGAACCTACTTACATCAGGTAAAGCACTGTTGTCAGTGCTTCTCTGCTGTCCATAGGGTTTTCGATGGCAGATTGATTTTTGGGAGTGGGTTGCTGGGTCTGTCTCTCAAAATCCTAAATATAAATGATCTTAATGCTCTAATTAAAAGACATTGATCAGTGGACTGGCTAAAAAACAATAAGTTACAAAAATTTTTTGTCTGCAAGGAACAAATCTCACTGGCAAAGACACACACAAACACAGAAAGTGAGAGGATAGAAATTGATATATCAAAGAATTGGAAGCCAAGAAAGGAGGAGTAGCCATCCATATATTAGACAAAGTAGACTTCAAGTTAAAACTAGTCTAAAGAGACAAAGACAATCATAAATATTAATGCAGGAAATAATTGGCCAGGAAATGATACCAATTATAAATATATGTGCACTGAACATCAATGAACCCAAATTTACAAAAAAGCACTACTGGACTTCAAGGGACAGATAGGTCCAGATGCAATAGTAGTGAGCAATGCTAATACCCCACTCTCATCAATAGATAGAATATCCAGAAAAAAAAAACAACAAAGAAACTTCAGAGTTAAACATCAAAATAGACCAAATGGAATTAATAGCCATATACAGAGTAGTCCACCTAAAACCTACAGAATATACATTCTTCTCTGCATTGTATGGAACTTTCTCTAAAATATATCACATTTTGGGCCATAAATCAAGACTTAACAAATACAAAAAGGTTGAAATAATTTCATGTATCTTGTCAGACCATAATGGAAGAAAACTAGATGTGAACAGCACAGATCCTATGCACATACATGATAAATGAAGAATACACTCTTAAATGACCAATGGGTACTTGAAGAAATCAGAGAAGAGATTTTTAAAAATTCCTACAATCAAATTAAAATGAAAATATAATCTACCAGGACCTTTGTGATACAGGAAAGGCAGTGTTAAGAGGAAAATTTATAGCAATGAGTACCCACATTAAAAAATTAGAACAAGCTCAAACAAATAACAATGATACACCTCAAGTTTTTAGAAAAAGAACAAACAAAACCCCAAATCAATAGACAGAAGGAAATAATAAAGATCAGGGAAGAAATTAATGAAATGAAAGCTAAAAGAACAATAAAAAGAATCGATGATACATTCAGGTCGTTCTTTGGAAATATAAACAAGAATGAAAACCCTTAGCAAAACTAACCATGGGAAAAAAGAGAGAAGACTGAAATCAAGGAAGTGAGAGATGGAAAAGGGAACATTATAACAGATTCCAACAAAATCCCAAAACTCATTAGGAAATACTTTAAAAAATTATATTCCCCAAAACTGGAAAACATAGATGATGTGGATAAATTCCTAGACACATATGACCTGCCAAAATTAAGTCAAGAAGATGTAAAACACTTAAACAGACCTATAATGAGCAGTGGGATTGAAGCAATAATAAAGAACCTCCCAAGAAAGGAAACCACAAGATCAGATGGATTCACTGCTGAATTCTACAAAACCTTTAAAGAAAAATTAATACCAATGCTCCTCAAGTTATTCCACAAAATACTAATGGAAAGAACACTATCACATTCATTCTATGAAGTCAGTATTACCCTGAAAGCAAAACCAGAGAAGGATATGTCATAAGAGGAAAACTGCAGACCAATAACACTAATGAACTTAGATGCAAATATACTTAATAAAATATTTGCAGATTGACTTCAACAACATATTAAAAAGATCATACAATTTCATCAAGTTTGTTTCATCCCAAGATGCTTGCTGGTTCAACATATGCAAGGCAATAAATACAATATCACTTCTAAATAGACTCAGAAACAGAAACCACATGATCTTATTAATAGATATAGAAAAAATTTGAAAAAATCCAATATCCTTCTCTGACAAAAGCCTTGAAGAAACTAGGAAGTGAAGGAACATATCTCAACATACTTAAGGCAGCATATGAAAAATCCACAGCAAACATGATACTAAATGTGGAAAAACTGAAAACATTTCCCCTAAAATCAGGAACAAGATAAGGGTACCTACAACTTATCTTACTATTCAATGAAGTATTTGAAATACTAGACAAAGCAGTAATACAAGAGAAAGAAATAAGTGATTCAAATAAAAAAACATGTCAAAATATCCCTATTGCAGATGACATGATCCTATATTTAAAGACCCAAAAATCTCCACCAGAAAATTCTTAGAGCTGATAAACACTTTAACAGGGTTGTTGTTGTTGTTAGGTGCTGTCCAGTCGAGTCCAACTCATAGTGACATTATGTACAGCAGATCGAAACACTTGCCAATTCCGTGCCAGGAAAAAGATCTTATTTATGTTTAAGCCCATTGTTGCAGACAATGTGTGAATATATCTGGTGGATGGTTTTCCTCTTTTGTGTTGACCTGCCACTCTCCCAAACATGATGTCTTTCTCTAGGGATTGATCTCTCCTGACTCCTTGTCTGAAATATGTAAGACACAGTCTGGCCATTCTTGCTTCCAAGTAGCACTCTGGTAGCACTTCTTCTAGGACAGATTTGTTGGTTCTTTTGACAGCCAATGGTATATACAATAAACGTCTCCAACACCACAATTTAAAAGCATCAATTCTTTTTCTGTCTCTCTTGTTCAATGTCCAGCTTTCACAACCATATGATGCCACTGAAAATACCATGGCATGAGTCAGACGCACCTTCGTCTTCAATGTGACATCTTTGCTTTTCAATACTCTAAAGAGATCTTTTGCCACAGCTTTTCCTAGAGCAATGCATCTTTTATTTTCTTGGTGGCTGCTTCCATGGCTGTTTATTATACAGCCAAGCAAAGCAAAATCTTGGACAACCTCAATCTTTTCCCCATTTAATGTGAAGTTGCATACTGACACAGACTAAAGGATTTTTGTTTTGTTGATGTTGAGTGGCAACCCATATTGAAGGGTATGATCTTTGATCTTCATCAGTAATTGTTTAAAATCCTCTTCACTTTTAGCAAGCAAAGTGGTGTCATCTGCACAATGCAGTTTGTTAATGAGTCTTCCTCAAATCCTGATGCCTCATTCTTCCTCATAAATCCAGCTTCTCAGATTATTTTCTCAGCATATAAATTGAAGAGATAGGGTGAAAGTGTACAGCCCTGACACACACCTTTCTCAACTTTAAACCACTCAGTGTTTCCTTGTTCTATTCAAACAACTGCCTCCTGGTTCATGTACAGATTTCTCATGAGCACAATTAGGTGTTCTGGTATTCCCATCTTCTGAAGTGGTATCCATAATTTGTGATGATCCACACAATCAAATGCTTTTGCATAGTCAATAAAACATAGATAGACATCTTTCTGATATTCTCTGCTTTCAGCTAATATCAACCTGACATCAGCAATGATGTCCCTGGTTCCCCACCCTCTTCTGAATCCTGCCTGATTTTCCAGTAATTTCCTGCCTATATACTGCTGCAGTCACTTCTGAATGATCTTTAGTAGAATTTTGCTGGTGTGTGATATTGGTGATATTGTCCGATAGTTTGCACATTCAGTTGGATCCCCTTTTTTGGGAATAGGCACAAATATGGATCTCTTCCAGTCAGTTGGCCAAGTAGCTGTTTTCCAAATCTGTTGGCATAAACATGTTAACACCTCCAGTGCTGCATCTGTTTGTTGAAACATCTCTATTGGTATCCCATCAATTCCTGGAGCCTTGTGTTT